>PVKP010021695.1:0-38765 GCA_004027715.1 Plecturocebus donacophilus
AAGCAAGTACAGCGATCTAAGAGCAAGCCACCTTCTTGCATAGAGAGATAAGGAAGGGGCACAAACGGAGGCGTAGATGTACAAAGGCTAGGGCCGTCAGCACAGGAGCCTTAACTGCGGAGGTGGCCAAGGTCACCTTGGCCTCTGGAGGACAAACACAAGCGAAACAAAGTTTCCAGGAGATGTGCCAGACAATTTAGATAGCAATCTCTCCAGATCTGGCAAGGACAACACCTCTTCCAGAAAGCCCATGCTGATCCCTGCACCTGGCTCAGCCATTACTCATCTTTTCTCAGGACACGCAGTCGATATGTGTACATCCTAATCTCCCACCAGACACGTGCCTGTCCTGGGCAGGACTGCCTTTTTCAACCCTGGGTTTAAGCTCAGAGCCAAATGCCGGGCCCAGCACACAGTAGATGTTCAATTAAACTTTGGTGACGGGAACTGAAAATAGTTTAGCTCCCCCACCAAATCCAGATGTTTTACTTTGCGGGTGTGCGGGTGTGTGGGTGTGACCTGGGAGACCATGAAAGGGTTTGAGTAGAGGCTGGAGAGTTACCCAAAGTGAAAGTAAGTCAGGTTGGATCCAAAGCTTATTTTGATGTTCTGGATCAGTTCACAGTTTAGTTTAAAAATGCTTGTTTCCATCTAGGGGTTGGCAGAATTGTGTGCAGTAAAACCCCAGTGACTTGTTCTCTTTCAAAAGGAGAAATCAGAGGCAGCCTGGAAGGTGAAACGTGAAGCAGTTGTTATAAATTTTTTAACTAATTTTAACAACTTTATTGAGATGTAATTTACATAATGTAGACCGAGAACTGTAAATATGTCATATGTACTCAACGAGATGCAACCTCACACACAGAGCAAGGAACAGAACACTGCTCGCACCCCAGAGGCCCAGCCCTGGACTCTTCAGTCTTGGCACCTGACCCCGTACAGAGCCACTTTGATGGCAAAGACTTCCTATGTATCCGCCAGGCTATGTTTCTCTAACTGATGCCGCCTCTGCCACGGGTGAAGGATTTCCCCAGCTCTGAGCATGCTCCCTCCAGTCAAGGGTTCTGTCGGAGATGGTGCAGTGGACACCGAGGTGTGCTGTCCAGCCCCCCACCTTCCACGAAGGAGGCATTACCCATCACCTGCTCTCATAGACACCTCCAGGGACCACAGCTGCAGAGAGCCACCTCCACCTCACCCAAGGTTACACCCCTTCCTGGATGAGCCACATCACAGATCAGTCCAGAGGATAAAGGTTCTCAGCCCAGCTTAGCCATCTTAGCCCAACTCAGGACAACTCTGAAGGGCCGTTCTAGCTCAGAGCACCCCTGGGGTCAGCCAAGAAGCCCTCTTCTGCCGCTGCCCAGTCTCGCTCCCTCCTCCTGCCTTCCACAGGTTCGGTCCCACCAGCCCTCCCTGGCAAACACCCTGCATACTGAACTCCACCTCAGACTCTGCTTCCTGGGGCCCAGCCTACAACAATCGGCTCCCCATTCAGCCTTCCTGCCTTCACTTTCCACAGAGGGTGCCGAGTGCTCTCTATGTCCGGGGCCAGGCATCAAGACTGGCCAGAGTTGACAGAATAGTCATTAAAGTTCATGTGCCTGCTGTGGTGTTGTGCTGTGTACAGAGCACTTTGCTTTCTTGGTCTGTGCATTCATTCATTTACTCCTTACCCAACAGACAGTGAGTGCCTGCTCCATGCAAGACTGAAGATAGGATGAAGGAATAAGACCTTTCCTTCCCCTGGAGAGCTCACAGTCAAGTGCATAAGGCTGATGTCAAACCAGATAATTCTCCCAGGCATTAAAGCCATGATGCAGAAGACACAAAGGCCATGAAGTGGGGAGAAGGAGGGCAATGAGGGAGGGCAATGAGGGAGGGCTTCCTGGGGCGGTGGGAACTCGGAACCAGCAGCTGGAAGCAATGTGATCCACGGGAGCACTAAATCCAATACCAAACACCACAGTCAGTCCCAGCAGTGCAAGAAACCTGCACACAAACCGAGCTACTCATAGGTTTCTATTGGTCTAAACCTGGATGACAGGAAGTCAGAGATGTCTAATTCCCTCACGCTTCCCTCCAGCACAACCTCCCGGAGGCTTCTTCCCACTGGGGACTAGGAAATAGAAGAGAGGAGACTGAAAAGGGAAGGAGGGAGTTTTAGGAGCCGGCTGATGTGATTGCAAATGAAAAAATAACAGGAACTTGGAAAGCTGCCCCAGGTCCCACCTCAAGCACTTGATGAATTCAAATCCTTCTTTACCACTTTCCAGAGTCAACAGGATTTGCTAAATTTTGTATCTCCAGTAGAAGAACCTTGAGAGGACAAGATTTTTTAAAGACATGTAAGTGAGATGTTTTCACTAATCTGATTTTGGGGTATATTGACACTTGGAAAATATTTAAATGCTTAATTGTACTGTCAGACACACTACTTCAGAACGTATCTGCATAGAAGAGCAATGAACATTAGATTATGCTTTTAGATGTTACAGAGATGAAAATATATCTTGGCTATTTATCAAATTAATCACCCTATAATCTAAAGACAAATGGGATTCCTAGGGCAGTATTCAGCCAGTAATTTAATACCTAAGTTTTTCGGATCAATAAACCATTGGCCTGTTAGAATACTTAAGTCATGCTTAAAGTCATTCAGAAAAAAAAAATCTATTAACTTAAGTTCTTGAAAGCATGTCTTTAATTTAAAACGTCGTTTTCTATTTGAGCATTGCATTTTACATTATTCTAAAACAATCTTGATCTTTTTCATCTTAATTTTAATAAAAAGAGTGGAACAGTATTTTGAATCAGAACTATGTCATAATGTATATCTTTTGTTCAGCAAATATACTATGTGCCACCATGTTGTACAGCTCCAGGGGACAGCATTCCTGTTTTGCCCTCAGGAAACGTCCAGGTCTTCATAAGTCCTTGGGATACGAAGGGATAAAACAGAGTTCTGGGAGCTGCAGGTGCCAGCACAGGGCACTAAAGAGCCCAGAGGAGGGTACCAGTCTCACTGGGGGATTTGAGAAGGTGCCCAGGTGGTAACTCCTTGAATGTCAAAGCCACAAGAGACCCTTCAAAGATTATCCAAATGAGTAATTCAAAGACTTGTTCAGGTTAACCCAAGTGACTTTAAGACTAGAGTCACATTTTACTGCCTGTCCAAATTTAGCATGCTTACACTCATGGGTTAAAGGTTATGCAGTTTACTGGTTCCTTTAAAAAAAAACTATTAACAAAATGTATTTGAGACCATGTAATGATAAGAAACATTTGACATTTGAAGGAAAAAAATGCAAGTCTGCGGTTGTAGAATTCTCTCCTACAAAAACATCTGGTTTTGTGTGCTTGAACTGGAAGGGTGCAAAGCTTTAAAGAATTCTATTTGGAGTCACTGCATTAGCTGGGCCTACTTGGTGCTAACGGGCTGCAAAGCAGCACATGTTCTGTCGAAAATGGGCTCCACCTCAGCACCTCGGGCACGGAAGCACAGTTAATGTCCCACTGTATCTTATTTGCTATTGTGACCTCTGGGGTGGGCTTGTGGCCGTTGTGCAAAATCTTCCTGGAATCATATTGCAGTGAATCTTCAGAGAGGAGAACAGAAAAAAAGAAGAAGCTGCTTTCAAAGTTGCTTTCTTTTGAAATAGATGTGCATATCGGTCTCTAATAACACTGACCGGGAAAGGCTTCATTTGTCTTGACTTCTTTCTTTCGATGATGATAATTAGATTTCCAGACACAGGAAGGAAGTGTGGAGCTGAGCATCATTTTGGAGGGATCTTTTAGAAGTGCTTCTAGAGGTCGCACATGAGTATGCCGCTAGTAAAGAACATGCAGCGTTCATCTACCATCTCTCTTTTCAAACTCATTTCTAAAGATTTTTATAAAACAAAAGGCTGGAGAGTAGAAAGTATTAGTAGTTAACTGTCTAGGGAATGCCTGCTGCGTCCCTCACATTGTCACAGACATCCTGCAGGTGATACTTGATCGCAGGGAGACCTGTGGCTGTGGTGGGGGAACAGAAGAGTTACTGGGCACTGATGACACATGTGCCAGGCACAGAGTTTCATGCTTTTTTTTTTTTGATGGAGTCTCGCTCTGTCGCCAGGCTGGAGTGCAGTGGCATGATCTCGGCTCACTGCAACCTCTGCCTCCCAGGTTCAAGTGATTCTCCCGCCTCAGCTTCCTGAGTAGCACCACCAAGACCAGCTAATTTTTGGATTTTTAGTAGAGACTGTGTTTCACCATGTTGGCCAGGATGGTCTCAAACTCCTGACCTCATGATCCGCCCACCTCAGCCTCCCAAAATGCTGGGATTACAGGCATGAGCCACTGCGCCCAGCCAAGTTTCATGCTTTATATCCATTATCTTTATCTATTCTGCACAACATCCCCTTGAGGAAAATAGAAGTGCGATCTCCATTTGACAGGTGGGAAAGCTAAGGTTAAGAAAAGCTATTTCATTGCCCAGACTCTCAGTCACAAACCTCTGTGGCCTCCCCTCTATAGTGCAGAATTTGTGCAGTTCAGAAATTGCACATAAGCCATCAGTCAGAGTCTGATATTTCAGCCCCATCTACACCATAACTGCAATTAAGCTGGACTGCAGAGACCAGCACTGCTCACTCACAAAAAAGAACTGACTGTGTGCTGTGCAAGGAGTACTCCGTGATGGAGATGATCTGAAGTTCATAAGAGATATTTGAAAAAACAATTTGTAATCAGAAAACCCCAGGTTCTGAGAAGCCTATTTCCTCATCTTTCTTGAAGAAATTGAAGCGACTTCAAATTTACCCAAAAAATTAGTTTATTTTAATGTCAGAATGCATGGGGGGAGGTTCTGAAGTGAAAGAAAAATCAGTGTAATTTCTTCTTTTTTCAAAATCACTTATTACTTTGTTCATTATGAAATAATGAAGCATTATTTAATCCCATTATGAAATAAGTGAGATTGAGTACATAGCACATCTGCATTCATTCGGTGATATAAAGTCAGGATATGTTTATCCCACTGATATTTAAAAATAGCAGCTCGATTTTTCTTAGTAATGAAATTGTAGGTGTTTTCATTACAAAAATATATTTTATAATAAATACAAATTTGGCATTGTGAAATTAACTGTTAGGGAATCTCTATTCCTGAAGGCCTTTCCAGCTGGTTGGGTTTTGAAATGGAGATTCACTTCTTCAAAACCGAAGTTTATCCATCACTGCGATCAATATAAAACAAAATCATCCATTTTTTTCTAAGTCACTGTGAGAGACCATGGTTAGGTCCACAAGGCCCTATTCCAGGATGTACACCTGCCCTCTTGTGGTATGCATCTGTATGATCACATACCTTGCCTTTTTAAGACCGTAAGAAATGCAATATTCCAAGGGGCTATCTATAAGCCTAGCCATAGGTCTTAGTCCTCAAATAGTTCTGATTCCTTACAACAAGTGTTTACTAGACGCCTCCTCTGCTAGGCATTAAAAACCTCAGTGTGCTCATATTTAATGATGGCAATGCTAACGTGAAATTCTTGTATTGGCATTTTATTATTTATTTTGTTTCAGCTACTAGGGGTGCATAGCAAATTGCCACAGCACTTCATGGTATGAAATGTCCATTCTATAAGTCTGGAATTCAGACAGGGGATGGATTGTCTAGGGTCTCAGGAAGAAGACTCAAAGGCTGGGGGCTGGACATACTTGAAGGTTTGTTTACTGGCTATAGGTGGGAGTCTGGGTTTTTCTTAGTGCACGTGGGCTCTTCATCTGGGCTTCTATGGGACATAGTAGCTGCATTGCAAGGGTGAATGTCCTGAAAGAGAGAATACTAGGCAGAAGCTCTATTCATTTTTATGACCTCAGAAATTAGACATGGTCACCTCTGCCGTATTCTACTGGACACAAAGGGCCAGTTCTCATTTGGTGTGGGAGGGGACTGCCTAAGGACACAAATACGGGAAGTTCGAGTCCTTTGGGCATCTGGAAAGCTGACTGCCACACATGTCAATGGGAAGCTAGTGTCTGTTAGGGGGATGGCACCGGTCTTAATGTACTCCATCGGGCCAGTGCGGAGGGTTGACATCCCCGCCCCTTCCCACTTGAATGTCTCCAGGAGGATGATTAAGGGAGAAGTCCTAATAGAGGAAATTACCCCGGGGAAGAGATCCAGTCTTCAGGATGCATCTCTGGAGTTAAAAAGGGAGGACAGAGGGGGGCCTTAGCACCGATGGGCGGGAGGGGTCAGGCTCCAGGGAGGGGTGGGAATGGAACTTCTCCCTGTGCTCCTCTGCAAGGTCCCCTTCCCCATCCCCACTGCTGCCTGCTTCTTTACAACGTCCCATCGAGGACTTCTGGGAGAAATATGAATGACTAATAAACATTTCTGAAAAATCTTCAATCTCACCAGTAACCCTGGAAACAGACACTGAAGCAACAAATCAGGCACCCTGAAAGGATTTTATTAGGCAGGAAAGGTACGGTCAGAGTGCCTTCTCCAGTGACTACAACTGCATTGCATCAGAACATTGGCTGCTGCCTATAATTATCTGAGCACATCTCAAGTCTTAATTCAGATTATTTTTCAATGAGTAGTTTGACTCCTAAAAAATAGCTGGTATTTAGGAACACCAGCTGCTGACATTGTGATCCCTACTCACGAGCTATTTCAGGAGCCGGCTGTGTAGCCCCACGCCCTCAGGGTGGGGCTCGGCTGTATGACGAGGAGAGCTCTGTCCTGATCTTGAACATTCTGTGTCATCGCTGGAATGAGAGAAAAGTACATTTTCTGAATATGTTCTCCTAGACACAGGAATGATCCACCATAGAAGCCAGAAGAGAGTACAACTCATTCTCCCTGGGTTTGGAGGTATTTAATAAAATGGAGTGACCAGGGGCAGCATTGGGATGTGTGAGGATCCAGAGAAGATGCATTGCATCTGGGTCTTGAAGGACAGGTGAAGAGGATTTTTTTCTAGGACCTCTCTTCTGGTGGGGTATGGGGAGAAGCAGTCTAGGTACAGAGAACAGCACGGCCAAGGCCCAGCGATGGCAACAAGTGCTCTATGTGTGGGAAGTGGCAGGCGCCCAGTGCGCTGGTTGGCGACACAGAAAGTGAGTGTTTGGAAGCAAGTGAGGCCACATGTGGAGGCTGACACAGTGTGGAAGGGGTCCTGCAGGGAGGAGGAGCTTGATCCACTGACCGGGAGCCTGGCACAGCCTTTTAAGCAGGAACACCATGCCATCGGGTGTGTATTTTAGGAGAAACCCTCAGCCTGGTGGCATGTGGAGGAGTGAGAGGATAGGACAGAAGATGGCAGCAGAAAGCTGGAAGTGAGGGGATCTGGGGTGGTGTGTGTGGGAGTGGAGAGAAGGAAATGACGAAAGAGACTGTCCTCAGGCTGAATGGCAGGGTGTGGGCTAGGGGCATCTATGAGGACTCCCAGGCTTGGGGCTGTGGCGACTACGTAGATGGCGGTGGTGTCTTTAACCAGAATGTGGACTCCGAGGAGGAGAAGAGTGGTCTGGGGAGAGCCAGCACTCAGGTTTGGACAGGCTGAGTTGATGTGTGATGAGATGTCCAGGGAGCAAGTCCAGCAGAAAGCCACCCTGGTTAGCCTCGGGACATTTGTCTGGTGAAACCCTCTTGACTTGTCTGTGTGTCTTCTGTCCACTGAGATGCACAGTCCTCATGGGAGAAACGCTCCTTCTTTGTCCCAAATCTCCTGTGCCTAATACAAGGCCTGGCACGACGGAAGCCTCAGCAGGCTTTGCTGGAAGGCTCCGCAGGGTTTGCTCAGCAGGCTTAGCCATTTGGCTGTCTACGTTAGGGACTGGCCCACGAATGCACGCAGGAAGAGGAAGGAAAGGGAGGGAAGAGGGCTGGGAGCGCAACTCTGAGGACCACCTTTTGAGGAATATTTAAGAGAAGCCGGTAAAAGTGATGGGAAAGAAGAGAAAGGAGGGAGCGGGAGAACAGCCCGGCTGGTATACCTGTCACCAGCTGCATGAGCTGCTCAGTCATGGTCCCTGTCCCACCTGGCAGTGTCTGCACTTTTGTGCAGGATCCTCTCCCAGTGGACAGCCAGGTGAATAAGCCCACTCATGTCTCTTGAGCCATTTTCTTACCAGAGATCAGAATTACATGCACACTGGCTGGGCATCGTGGCGCACGCCTGGAAACTCAACGCTTTGGGAGGCCAAGGTGGGTGGATCATTTGAGGTCAGGCGTTCAAGACCAGCCTGGCCACATGTGAAACCCCGTCTCTACTAAAACTACAAAATTTAACCAGGCAGTAGTGTTGCACGCCTGTAATCCCAGCTACTCCAGAGGCGGAGGCAGGAGAATGACCTTCGCCTGGGAGGCAGAGGGTGCGGTGAGCAGGGATTGTGCCGCTGCTCTCCAATCTGGGTGACAGAATGAGACCCTGTTTCAAAAAACAGACAAACGAAATGTGCACACTTCATTGCCTCATCCTTCCACTTTGTCTCTCCAGAGGGAAAATTCCCTAAAGACTGTTAATTACCTGAAAGAATTCAATAGGTGGGAAGAGCTGATGAGAAATGATTTTTTGCTAATAGTGGCAACTTTGGAAATCCGTAGGGGTCAATATGCCTCCAGATGAAAGCTAAGAAACCCAGTCCAGTGATATTTGGTTAAATTTCTTGGGTTACAGCTGATTTGCCTGACATTGGACGCCTCCTGTAATGCCTTTCGTTCTGAGTAATGGCATCTGCTAAATAATTAACTAATTGTTTTACCAATCGATTTTTTTAAAACATTCTGTTGTAAAATCAGTATAGCAGGAGAAAATTTAGAAAACAGAGGGAAAATGATCTGCCCAAATCCCGCCCCCAACACAAAGGTTCTGAGAGCAATTGTGCACTTCCAGTGCCTCCCCATAAGCAGACGGCTCTTTCGTTGTAAACACCATGTACCTTGTATCCTGCTTTTTTCCCACCGAACATTATCTGATTCTTTTTTATGAGCAATGAAATTTGATACGAGGTGCTGCTCACATGATGTTTGGAAAGGCCATTGTTGGAAGGATTGATGAGGACTTTCGAGGCCCCATCAACTTGAGGGAATCAGGAAATTAAACTTTTTATGCATTGGTCTTTGACTTTCTCATAAATGGACACAGTTCTACGTTGTTTGACTGCATTGTAAAAGCAGACGCCTGTCGAACAAAAGCAGGCCGATGAGTAATTAGGCAGCAGGCGGGAGGCAGGGAGCACTTTATGGGGCCCCTAGTCCCACCCCGCTGCCCCTAGGGTTCAAGTCTACTCCTCAGCGTTGGATACCTTTAGTTTCTTGGATTTAAAAAAAAAAAAAAAAACTTTTTTTTTTTGGAGTAGGGAGGTTGTTTCTGGCTTTTTTCGTTTGTGTCCAAATGTTTAAAAACAATGGGCTGACCTTTGTATATTTATTTAAGGGAGAGCGTAAAGGATGTTTGTTACATAAATGATTTTTTAAAAAACCGATTGTCTGAATCTGATTAATCTTGCATAGCGCTTGAGTGATTGGGGACTTAAAATACAGAGAGTGTGATTCCTTCTGCAGAGCTGGTGGAAGCCAGGTCCCAACTTTGCAACATCTCTCCTTGATGCCAAGGAGAGATCTGACCTCCCTTACCTGCACACAGTTGATGTCATCCCGGAGAGGATGCGTTGTTATGACAAGTTCCTCTGCCAGCCCACTGGGGTTGTTAGTCTTGATCCAAGGACTGATGGGGAGCAGAGTTTGCTTTGGGCACTTTTCCTTGTGAAATACATCTCTTCATCTGCTTAGTCCAGAGCAAACTTCTTATCGTTTCTCCCTGTGATCACAGCTATTAAATAAATAACAAAAGGGAATCTATCTTCTCAGAAGAAAAACCGAAGCATTGTTTTCTACGTTGGTAAAATGTTGTCATCTCTGCAGACACATCTTTGCTTGCATGCTGCAACTTTATAAAGCAAAATAATAGTTGCTGCTTGCTAGAATGGATAACATCCATTTTGTTAAAAATCAGAAGGTTAAAAAATGCCCAGATCTGCAAACAATAGTTTAGTGGTTGGCTGTGTTGAAAACATCCCCCAGTTCGTTAGTGCAATATGTCATCACTGAGGGTAGAGAGAGTGAAGTACAGTGACAAGCTAAACATGAAACGATGGATGGTGAGCCCCTGTCCCCAAAGCATGTGCAGCTTGGGAGGAAGATGAAGCTGTACAAAGACACCTAACACACAAGTGGGCTGTGCTCGGGCTGTGAGGGAGCTCAGAGGAGGAGGTAACATTTCCTCCAGCTGGGGCCAGGATGGAATGACAAGGTCTTCCCCTAAGCAAGGCAGGGAAAGGGATTAAGGCCACGCCAGACCCACTGCAACCTAACATTCCTTGGTTTTCTGGGAACTAGCAGAATCTATTGATGGTGCCTGAGAAAGAAGTCTAAGTAGGGTCTTGATTTCATGCAAATTTAATAGCCAAGAGTCTTGCCAAGAAGTGGGCGCCACCGCATTGCTCCATGATTTCAGAGAAGGGATCCAGAGAGGTCATCGGGCAGGCCTCACCCACTAGCCATTGGAATCTTCTAGGTAGCCAGAGCTCTTACCCTGCCTTTAGCACTTTGAAAACCACTGAGCACTCATTTTCTCATGCAATCTGCAATCCTTAACTGTAAAAGGTAGGTCCTATCATTTTCTTTTTCTTTTTTTTTTATTTGAGACAGAGTCTCACTCCATCGCCAGGCGCCAGACTGGAGTGCAGTGGTGCGATCTCGGCTCACAGCAACCTCCGTCTTCCTGGTTCAAGCAATTCTCCTGCCTCGGCCTCCCGAGTAGCTGGGATTAAGGGCAGGTCCTATCATTAGCCCCAGTACAAGGATATGAAAACTAAGACTGAGAAGTAACTTGCCCCAGGTCATGAAGAGAGCAAGTCATGGAGCTAGGCAGCAAGAATGCTTCAGTTTTTCTTCTGAGAAAATAGATTCCCTTTTGTTATTTATTTAATTGTTGTGATCACAGGGAGAAAAGATAAGAAGTTTGCCCTGGACTAAGCAGATGAAGAGATGTATTTCACAGAGAAAGTACCAAATGCTCTCCTCTCAACCAGTAGGCCAAGACCAGCCTTGACAACCGGCCATCGCAAAGGCATCTCAAAATACTCTTTGCTAGTTCCCCGACAACCGTGCTCTGCATATCAGGCCGGGCATCGCGTGCTGGGGTAAGAAGGTACAGCAGATGGGGGAAGGGCACTGTCTTCCTCTTGTCCTGAGAACCCAGCAACGTCACAGTGTCCACTCATGGCCTTGGGGCCCTGCCTGCTTTCTTACATTTCTCCTGTTCTCCACCCAGTCCAGCCAGTGCCCGGTTCATGGCATAAATGAGCTTCTGGGATGGTGGCTTCCACTCCCAGCCAGAACTGGATCCCAGTCATCCAGGGCTCTTTCCACCTCCCTGCTTGGTGATTGGGCAGCCTGAATTTCTAGGACACTTTTTTTTTTGAGATAAGGTCAAGCTCAATCACCCAACCTGGAGTGCAGTGCACAATCAGGGCTCCCTGCAGCCTCAACTTCCTGGACTCAAGCAATCCTCCCGCCTCAGCCTCCTGAGTAGCTGGGACGACAGATGCACACTACCGCGCCTGGCCAATTTTTAAAAATTTATTGTAGAGATGAAATCTCACCATATTGCCCAGGCTTGTCTGGAACTCCTGGACTCAAGTAATCTACCTGCCTCAGCCTCCCAAAGTGCTGGGATTACAGGTGTGCGTCAGCACACTTGGCCTTCAAATGCTTACACATTGTGTTTGCTGAACTATTTTATATGGATGACTCATTAAATGAATAACCAAACGAGATTCAATTTTGATACCTTCATAAAAGTTCCAAATGAGTTCACAAATATGACCTTTCTAAACCCATGTTCCAATTCTGTGAATCTGCCCCACACATGGGGACTCACCATCATTTCAGTGGCGGTCCCCAAGCCCGCTCAGCCCCGGCCCCCATCCCTACTCACGCCACTTCTCACTTTCTCCAGTCACATTTCTCTCACCCTCAGTTCCCTGCCAGGGTACTTGTGTGTGGGTGAGCTAAGAACACCCCGCGTGAGATGTGTCCTCTTTCATGTGAAGAATATAATACGTTACTGTTGACTGAGGGTGCGGTGTTGTACAGTAGATTTCAAGAGCTGATTTGTTGTACTGAAATGAACCCTTGTACCCATTGATTAATAACTCCCCATTTCTCCTTCCCCCAGGCCCCAGGTCACCCCCATTCCTGTCTTTGATTTTATGAATTTAACTGTTTTAAACACCTCAGAGAGGTAGAATTACAGGCCAAGTGCAGTGGCTCACGCCGGTAATCCCAGCACTGTGGGAGGCAGAGGTGGGCAAATCGCTGGAGCCCAGAAGTTTGAGACCACCCTAGGCAACACGGCAAGACCCTGTCTCTACAAAAAATTAAAAAATAAAAAATTAGCCAGGCATGGTGGTAGACACCTGTGGTCTCAACTGCCTGGGTGGCTGAGGTGGGAGGATCACCTGAGCCTGAGCAGTCGAGGCTGCCATGAGCTGTGATCACACCACCACATTCTAGCCTGAGTAACAAGGTGAGACCCTGTCTCCAAAAAAAAAAAGTATAATTATGCAGCGTATGTTCTTACGTGTTTGACATTTCACTTAACATAAGATTTTCAAAGTCCGTTCGTGTCGCAGATTGCAGAGTTTCTTTCCTTTTTAAGATGGGATGGGATCTCATTGTATGTATCTACCATATTTTCTTTATCCATTCACCTGTTGACTGGATGACCACGTCAGTTTCACGCCTTAGCCATTGTGAATAGTCCTGCGGTGAACATGGGTGTGCAGACATCTCTTTGAGACCTGATTGTCCTTCTTGTAGATATACGTTTCCTCCAGCCCTACCAGCAGCTGTCAGCCCTGGCTGACCCTAGAATCACTTAGGGAGCTTTTTAAAAATGCTGAGGCTGACCCCACCCCCAGGGACCTGACTCAGCTGGTCCTGTGGGACCCCCATGGTGGGCTCCCCAGGGCACTTACCAGGCAGCAGCCTCAAGAACCTTGCCCCAGTCCCGTTCATGGCACAGTCTCCTTGCTTTTCCCCGAAGGAACGATTTCCACTTCACGTTCTTCATCTTCTGTCCCACTCCTGAGCTGCTGACTCCTGTCGGAAAAATCCTGCAGCGAGACCACAAACCCTCTGTGAATCCAGACACCTCCCTGCTGCCGCTCCCCACCCCCCAGCTTCCTCGTAGTTATGGCCTTCCCTTGAAATGGGCTGCCAACAGCCTGTCCATCTTCCTCCGGTGCCTCATCTCAGGCACCTCATTGCCAGCTGAAGACCTATCGCCACCTCCCTCAGTCACTCCAGAGAAATCCCCCAACTGCCTCCCTCCCCACTCTCAAGTTTCTCTCGTCTCTTCCCATCCACTTGAGCCATGTGACAACTCCCCCTCCCCCCACCACCACTTACTGCCAGAGGTGGGTCCCCCTTCCAGCTGCAGGCCCTCCTTCCAGGTGCAGACCCCTCCCTATGCTGGCCCTGGTCTGCAGCCACACTCACCTTCTACCCCAACCTACTCCCTGTTCCGGCCCCGTGTGCAGGTCACTGCACTCCAGCAGGGCCACATGAAACCCAACGTCACCCATGAGCATCACTGAGACTTCATGTTCCCAACTCTAAGCTGGAAATGCATCACGCCTCCTTCCATCTGCCGAATAAACCCATCATCCCTCTCTGTTACACTATTAATTCTTCATTTTACCTATCATTAGGCTTTCCGTAAATAAGTAAATGAAGCCAAAATACCTGCCTTTATCCATAAGTAATCAAAATGTGTTTAGTGCTTTAGTAAGTAGTTTGTTTTTCTAATTTTCCTTTAATTAGCAGAGAAAGAATTCAAATCAATTCCTCATCTGGCAGATAAAAAATTAGACTCAGCTTTTGCTTTTACACATATATCCAAATTTTAATGTACACAAGAAACACAAATTCGTGATTGTTCTGTAATATAATATGCATCCAATACTAAACACATTTGTATATTTATCTTCTCGCTCTCATCACAGCTTAATAAAATTATAATGATGACCTTTTAAAGTATCATCGCCCAATCCACCTTTACACCGTATCCCTAGCTCCAAATCTCAGCTATTGCAAGGGGCCTGCTGCATCTCACTGCCTGACAGTCTACGTTGGATGCACTACAGGCAGCAATGGGGTCTATTACAGCTCACGCTGGTACCCCAGAAGCCAGCTCAGGGCTTAACACAGAGTTAGGGCTGTGATGAAAGAGTGTCATCGAAAGTAAATACATAAGGTCTTTGGGCACGTCTTACATTGTGTTCATACCAATACACGTGACACTGTCGCTACATCACCTGTCCCAAAGGGAATGGAGCAATAGAGGAGGGTGTGTGTGGTGAGGCTGAGGGTAGGAGGGGCCAGGGCCATAGTAAGGAATGAGGAGCTGTAAATCAGCCCAGATTCAGTTGGCAAACATGATTGCTTTAACCCAGACTACCCTGGTTGACTAAAGATGACATTCAGCAGAGTCAAATCCTTTCTCTAACAATCTAGAATGTCCCAAATATTAGGCATTGCTTTCAATACAAAATATTCTTTGGAGGAACAATAAGATTTCTCCTGTGGGACTATGCGGAGACTTTGGGAACCATAACGGCAGATGTTGGAGAAGGATTGGATACGGCACTCATGGCTGATACCAGTCATGGAATCTTAGACAACGGCTATAAACAGCAGAGGATGTTTAAAGACTTCAGTGATTCTCTTTCAGGCCAAAGGAATTACAACCATGTGTTCTCAGCAGAGAAGGCGTAGTATTCCACTGTGGTCACTTATTATCCTGTCAGTAGCTATGTGGAACGTGGATAATGAGCAAAGTTGTTCTTTCTGTTCAGAACTGGGATTGTCTCCTGCAGATGATGCAACCAGATCCAGTGCTCAGGTGAGGTAGAAATCACTGTTCTTGGACTGAACATTCTGATGCTGGCTCCTATTTGGCAAGAGGAGAGGAAGAAGGAAAGAAAATAGGATTTGTGTTCTTGTGCCTGTATTACCCAATTTGGGAACTTACAGATCTGTTTAATTTTGATTGCGAAAGAGAATAAAGCATTTGAGGTTATTTTGGTTACTCTCTACGGAAATCACACGCTACACCTCACAGATTCAACAATTTCATAGAGCCGTAGTCAAGCGCGTGAGTTACAATTTTATTCATTCCATTTATTCAGTGAGTCAGGCTCTGACAGGGGGTTGATTTGTTGTTTAATATTTGGGGGGATTATTTTAGTATAGCCGTAACATGTTTACTTAAATACCGTGTGTTAAATGAGATGTTTTGGTTTGTTTTGATGGGTACTTATAAAGGCAATATACAGCATTTCACACTTAGCATTTTCCCATTCTCAAAATGGCACCAGGATTAGCGCAATGATTGCCCTGTGTATTTGGGAAGTGCCAGGTTTATTTCACCCAGAGAAAGGCAGGACTAGAAGACAAGGTTACTGCCAAGGCAGAGCTGAGCTGAGGGGATCTTCCCAAAACACTGGGTCCCAGTGCTGTGCTAGGACCAAAGACTGTGGGTGGCAGCAAAGAGCCCGAAGGAGAAAATTGATTCTTCTTGCTTGTTTTGTGGTTCTTAGGGTGTTACCATAACAGCATGGATTCTTCCCTGTACTCAGCAGAACATATGGGAAGCCTATAGTTAGCTCCTCATTTCAACCCTTCCTCCCGCACACCCATCTCTCCCCCCTCCCCTGGGAATCTTCAATATGGGACCAATTTTTCTGTCGGTGAAAAAAAAAAAGTTTAATTGGGATGAAATGTCCCTTTCTCCTGAACTGTAGACCAGCTGTCATACATCCTGAACTTTGATTGGAGTTGCAGTTGACCACTAAACGACAACGTAGACATTGTTCCTAGAAAGACTGTGGAATTAGCCATGGTAGGAGAAACACCATCACAACATCTGATTCCCATGTATGTCCACCCAAACAGAAATGGCTTTGGCCAAAGGCAACCACAGGATACTCTAACAAAATGAAGACACAAGGCAACCTTTAAGTCATGGTCGTAAATGCTAAAGCAGACCAAATGAGAATGTACTTCTCTAAAAACAGGCAGTATTTAAAAGCTGGTTTCATATAGGAAATTATCACTTTGCCCTTCTAACCATCATATCAGAGGGCTTTGGATCTGATTTTTGCAAATATCAATTTGATACTCAATAGCTATGTAGATGCCTGCTACAGGTGCTATAAGTGACTGAAGATTCCTAGTACTTCAGTACTAGGAATACTAGTGTTGAATGGGTCTAGCATGGGTACTAGACAGCCTCACTCAGAAACGTTTTCACCCTCAGGTGTTCTTTTAGTGTCTTAGTCGTTTCTCAGATGGCACAAGTCCAACTCTAATGCATTAAAACAGAAGAAATCTATAAATACCTGCATATGTTTGATTAGTAAGTTGGGTCACTAACTTACTAATCTGGCTGTTTAACTGGCTGTTTATTCCTCTGTTCAGAACAACAAATTAAAACATGGAACCATCAACAGCAAGTCACTGACGTTGTGCCAAGTTATTAAAGACTTTTATTTTTGTAAAGTGGGCTATTGTATCAGGGGCATCTATGCTGGAGTCCCCAGGACCTAGCCCTCCATTCCTTTGCAGTATCCTTTTGTTTTTGACTCACTGGATCGAGAATTACGAGGTGGTTGGACAGTGTCATTTCTTTTGTAGAAAACTATTAAGAAAGACTGGTTTTAAGGGGAAGTTATCGAATTTGTGGTTCTGTAAGTGGTAAATATAACCCTCCCACTCATTAATCTCTATGTCCCTCCACAGAATTGCAAATTTGGCTCTATATGTCTTTGGGGCAATTTTTTGATTTTCACTTCCCATAAATTGAATTATGTGTCACTCCTGTTAGAGACTGTTGTTCAGGCAGAGAGAGGAGAGGAGAGGCAAAAGGCTCCAGGACTTTGTGAGGACTCCCTGGGAGAAGAAAAGGAAATACACCTGGTGGAGAACAACACTCCTGCATGTAGAAGGCAGACAGAGCCTTGCAGAGAACTTGCCACAGGCAGAGATAAAGCCGTGTAACCCTGTGCATCAGATATAAGCTTGAGAGTTATGCACATTGCAATCCTCTGATGTCACAAAGCTGCCTGTTAAATGGCATTCTGTTAAAAACAAACCGCAACAAAAACAGCGTCTCTTTGAAACAGAGGACGAGAGAGAACAGCTACCTAGTTTCCCTCAGAAGAAGGAGTGAAACATGGAAACTACGATGCTTATGCATTTAAGATATATGGAATGTCATTTGATATTCTCTTTACTTGTGTCACTTTTTAAGATTTCATTTTAGTGAATATAAAATCCCTGAGTCTGTATGGATTTCCTAAAGTGTGGGAGGGAGTTCAGGTGGCTGCCAGGGGCAACATTAAATAATATTGACTTACATGTTAAGGAAGTTGTTTTTTTTTTCCTATTCTATTTCAAACCTTCTGTTTAGGCTGAGGAGAAACCCTTGGGTTTGGTGATAATATGTCCAACACCTCTCTAATAGCCACTCTTTTCCTATTTCAACAAAGTGAGACCAGGCCTCAGACGAGAGGTCTTCAGGAGGCAACAATGTCCAGCTGAATTTAATGGAATTGGTTGGCTGGTTGGCTGGTTGGCTGGTTGGTTTTTCCATTGTATTTACTTTTAGATTGCCTTCTCTCTATGTGACAAGTGATCCCAATTTTCTAAGTAATGGAAGATAGACAGGATCAAACTGGGCACAGGTCAGGTCGGCTACAGATGCATTAACTACTCCAGGGGTGCTGACGTGCAGACAGTAAATTTGGGAAGAGGCAAGGCCCAGGGCATTCGATGGGTTATTCATAGAGGTTCTCTGCCAGGGCTGGTCCTCAGCACATTCTCTGTGCCAAGTGAACTAGAATCATGTCAGTGATAAAGTAGATGAATTGAGAGTTTTGACTGGGTCGGGGGACAGGGCAGAATCCTAGAAAGGTGGCAATAGATGGGCTGGAAGCCCCTACACAGAAGAGGACCTAGTGGCCACACCTGCGTCTCGCCCACCCTCATGCAGATAGTGTGAGAAGAACATATATACTGCTCACAGGTGAGCTATCAAGGATCCTCAGAAACCAACTATGATCACAGCACATTGGGAGGCCAAGGTGGGCAGATCATTTGAGGTCAGGAGTTTGAGACCAGCCTGGCCAACATGGCGAAACCTCATCTCTACTAAAAATACAAAAATTAGCTGGGCATGGTGGTGCATGCCTGTAATCTCAGATACTCTGGAGGCTGAGGCAGGAAAATTGCCTGAACCCAGGAGACAGAGATTGCAGGGAACCCAGATTGTGCCACTGCACTTCCAGCCTGGATGACAGAGCAAGACTCAATCTGAAAAGAGAAAAAAAAGAAAAGAAAAGAAAAACCAACATGAGCATAAAACCAAGTCACAAAATGTTTGTACCATCCAATAAAGACAAATAGACATAACAGTACCCAAGGAAGTGGGTGGAGAAAAATAACAAGATATAGAAATAAGTAAAATCATGACCAGGCAGAATTAAATATTACATCCACGAACAAAAGCCAGATAGAGACCTTGGAAATTAAAACGTTGTTTGGTTACAGGAAAACCTCAATAGACTGGTTAAATAGCAGAATGGATCATTGAAGAGTCACTTACTAAGCTGGAAGATGAAGTTTGGGGATCTCCCAGAAACCAGTGCAAATAGACAGTAGATAAAGGAATACTTGAGAGCTGAGGAAGATAGAGCCAGGTATTTAAATAGCCATCTAAGAAGCATTCTCGAAGAAAATAGAGGAGAGAAAATAATCAGAGATATAATTGAAAAAAAAAAAGCCTCTATAGCGAAAAGAAAATTAAAAATAAAGAGACAATACTGAAAATGAAATACCCTACCTAATTCCCAAGTGTGCATATTATGTAAATGTCAGATTTGATTAGCTAATTAAGAAGCTAGACATAATCTAATTTTATAGCCAGCAAAACACACACGCATGCACACACACACACACACACACACACACAACTGTGAAAATCTGAATAAGGCCTGTGGATTATATTAATATTAATTTCCTGGTTATGATATTTGTGGCAAACAAAATTCTAAGACGACCTTCAGTGAACCTCACTCTTGTATAATCCCCTGCCCTTGAATGAGGCAGCACCTGTGGATATGATGCCGTATCAATCCCATGATTATGTTATGTTATATGGCAAAAGAGATTTTTCAGATGAATTAAGGTCTCAACCTTAAAATATGAAGATTATCCTAGATGGGTCAAGCCCAATCAGGTGATCCCCTTAAAAAGGGGACTGAACTTTTCCTGGTGAAAGAGACTGCAAAACGTGAGAGGGACTCCACTCGAGGAGGTTTTCCATTGCTGGCATTGGCGACGGACGGGGCCGTGTAGCAAGGAATGCAGCAACTTGTAAGAGCTGAGAAGGCCCCTGGCTGATAGCAAACGAGGGAGCAGGGAATCTCAGTCCTCCAACCACAAGGAACTGAATTGTGCCACAACCACATAGGCATGAAGAGAACCCCTGGCCTCTGATGAATGCACCTTGATTTGAGCCTGTGAGACCTTGAGCAGAAGCCCTCACCACATGCACCCAGACTTCTGGCCTGCAGAGCTGTGTGTTAAATGGTGTTATAAGCCACTAAGTCTGTAGTCACTTGTTACACAGTACTATGGTTTTAATATTTTTCCCTCCAGAATTTATGTAACACTTTATATCTCCAATGTGACAGCATTGAGAGGTGGGACCTTTAAGAGGTGATTGGGTCATAAGGGTTCTGTTCTTACAAATGGTTTAATCCATTCATGGATTCATGGTTAATAGGTTATTATGGAAAGGGGACCAGTACCTTGATAAGAAGAGAAAGAGAGACCTGAGAGAGCACACTGGCATGCTCAGCCCCCTCTCCATGGGGTATCTCCACTTCACCCTAGGGACTCTGCAGAGTCCTCACCAGCAGGAAGCCCTCACCAGATGCAGCCCCTTGACTTTGGACTTCTCAGCCTCCATAACTGTAAGAAATAAATTCCTTTTCCTTATACATTACAGTTGTAGTTTATAACTTTAAATTATCATTCCAGATATCCTATCCTAAGCAACAGAAAATAGACTAATACACACAGCAATAGAAAATGAATATTCTATTTTACCACAGTTATGCCAGATATTAGCATTGGAGAAAACTCAGTAAAAAAAAAAAACAAAAGGCAGAGCCTTTCTGTAGATTTTTTTTGCAGCTTTCTATGGCCTTATAATTATTCCCTCTAAAAAAAAAGAGTACATAAAAGGGAGATTGTGTATTCTTGTCAAATACATGTAAAACAGTGACAGAAATTGACCATGTGTTAAGCCTCAAGAACACTTTCAAATGTTCAGTAAGCAGAAATCATACAAATCTTAATCACTGACCACAATGCAGAAATTACTTAATAAAATATTGACAATGAAAAACAACAACAAAAGAAAAAAGTACACTTCTTAATAATTATTGAATTAAGAATGAAAACAGACCAGGAACAGAGGCTCACAAGGATATTCCCAGTATTTGAGGAAGCCCGGGTGGAAGAATCACTTGAGCTTGGAAATTTGAGACCATCTGAGCAACACAGTGAAACCCTGTCTTTACAAAAAAATACAAAAATTAGCCAGGCATGGTGGTGTGCACCTGTAGTTCCAGCTACTAGGGAAGCTGAGGTGGGAGGATCACTTGCCCTGGAGGTCAAGGTTGCAGAGAGACATGATCATGCTATTGCACTCCAGCCTGGGCAACAGAGTGAGACCCTGTCTCAAGACCAACAAAACAAAACAAAAAAGAAAAAGAAAAAAAAAATTGCAAACTATTTTAAAATTAACAATAACAAGAACACCATGATATGTCTATTCATGGTGGCATTCTGAAGGAGTAGCCTTCACTACATTTACAAGAAAACAGGAAAGACTAGAAATAATTGAGTTATATTTCCACCTTGAGAAGCTAGAAGAAGAAAAATAAAATAAGCTCAAGAAAGGAATTAGTAAACATGCAAGCATACATTAATGAGATCAAAAGCAAACAACAGCAAACAAGGCATGTAAACATTCAAAATGTCAAAGGACAGGATGTGACTTTAAGAGCCTTAAAAAAGAGAACTGTATTAAAACACCAAAATTTTACAAACCCATATGAAACAAATGGTTTCCTCTAAAAATAAAAATGACCAAAATTAGAAAAGGAAAAAAAAAAAGGAAGTACCATACAGACCAATCTCCACAAAAATAAATGGAAAAGACATGCCATGATTTGCACCGGAAAACAGCTCCAGGTCCAGGAGCTTTCCTGGCAAATTCTACAGGTATTTGCAATTTACATAGGCAGTGTCAGAGAATACAAAAGGAGAGAAAACTGCCTTCAACTGAAAGTTAAAATAGCAATTGCAAAAGTTTAAAAACTAAAAGACTGCAATTAAGCTAGTTGCATATTGAATTCTGAGTGTATCCAAACCATAATACCTCATAATGACTAGAGTTTCTCCCAAGAATGCTAGAAAGGCTGACGTGTAGAAAATCCATATATACACCTTATTATCTTAACAGATTAATATAGAAAAATATAAGATTATCTCAATACCAGAACATCGTTTGCTATAATGTCACTCCATACATACAATCATAGCACAAATTCTTAGAATTATTTGATAATCTCAAGCAAAGGAAGTCCTAAGCAAGACATGAAATCCTGAAGCCATGAAATAAAAAATTCGTTCATTTTACCTGTGTTAAAAAAAAATGCAGGGCTTTCACATGATGTGTACCTCACCAAAGCAAGACGTTAACAGTAGGGGAAACTGGAGATTCTGGGGGGAGAGAGGGAATTCAGGAACTCTGAGCTTTCCATTCCATTTTTCAGTAAACCTAAAACTGCTCTAAGAAATGAAGTTTATAAGCAACGAGGAACAAAAACTAAAAAATTAGATAAAACACTTGAAATAGATTTGAGACAAAGGCTTAACATCTTAATATATAAAGAAATCGGTGTTGAAAAATGCGCACTTTGAATGAAGAGACCTTCCAAACCGGCTTTGTGTGAGTGACACAGCTGCTCATTCACCTGGGTGCAGGTGGGCTGAGGCCGAAAAGGACATTAGCAAAGGGCAGTGGATAGGAGTTGGGTTTATAGGTTTGGGTAGTTTTTTGGGGGGCGGGGTGTTGCAGAGTAAGTTCAGTTACAGTGGTGGGATTCGGTGAGAGGTATTTACATGATCACAAGAACAGTTAAGATGCCAGGGTTGGGTGAGGGGCTTGTCCAGGGAAGCTCCCCTGAGCAATCAGGGAAAATGGTGAATGCAGGTAGGGGTGGGAGACTTCAGCTGAGGCAAGCAGGACTTCAGACTTTCAGGCTCCAGGCTTGCATATGGAGACCTGACAATCAGGACCAGGCACAGTGGCTCATGCCTGTAATCCTAACACAGGAGGAACCCTTGAGACCAGGAGTTTGAGGCTACAATGAGCTATGATGGCACCAGTGCACTCCAGCCTAGGCAACAGAGTTAGATCCTGTCTCTTAAAAGAAAAAGGCCAGGCGCAGTGGCTCATGCCCGTAATCCCAGCACTTTGGGAGGCCAAGGCAGGCAGATCACGAGGTCAAGCAATCGAGACCATCCCGGCCAACATGGTGAAAGCCTGTCTCTACTAAAAATACAGCAACTCATAGGAGCTGAGAAGGCCCCTGGCTGACAGCAAATGAAGAAGCAGAGAATCTCAGCCCTCCAACCACAAGGGACTGAATTGTGCCACAACCACATAGGCATGAAAGAGAATGCCTTGATGAGAATCTACCTCAATTTTAGCCTGTGAGACCTTGAGCAGAAGCCCTCACCACGTGCACCCAGACTTCTGGCCTGCAGAGCTGTGTGTTAAATGGTGTTGTTATAAGCCACTAAGTTTGTAGCACTTGTTACACAGTACTACGGGTTTAATATTTTCCCCTCCAAAATTCGTGTTAACATGTAATCTCCAATGTGACAGCATTGAGAGGTGGGACCTTTAAGAGGTGATTGGGTCATAAGGGTTCTGTTCTCACAAATGGATTAACCCATTCATGGATTCATCGTTAATAGATTAATAGGTTGTCATGGAAGGGGGACTGGTGCCTTGATAAGAAGAGAAAGACCTGAGAGAGCACACTGGAGTGCTCAGCCACCTCTCCATGGGATATCCTGTTCAAAACTTAGCTGGATGTGGTGGTATGCACCTGTAGTCCCAGTTACTCAGGAAGTTAAGGCAGGAGAATTGCTTGAACCTGGGAAATGGAGGTTGTAGTGAGCCAAGATCACACCATTGTACTCCAGCCTGGCAACAGAGCAATACTCTGTCTCAAAACAAAGAAAGGAAAAGAAAAAGAAAATAAGGATATATATTATCTGTAATAATATTCCAATTGTACCTCAGGTCCTATCCAAAGCAATAAGATGGGAAAACTATAAAAGTTGGAAATGACATAAAAGAATTACCACTTTTATGAATGACATAGTTTTCCACTTAGAAAAATCCAGAAGAGAATCAACTGAAACATTATTAGAACTTTCTTTTTATTTTATTAGAATATTTACTTATTTATTATTAGAAGTTTAGCCAGGTTACCAAGTAGAAGATTCATATACAGAAATCAATAATTTTCTCACGCAACTGCCAAAACCAATCTAAAAGTGCAATAAAACATTCAAAATAGCCACAGAATTTCAAAATATACAGGAATAAACATGGAAAAGAAACACATCAAACCCATGTGAGGAAAATTATAAACTTTGCTGAAGGACACAAAGTAAATTCGAACAAAGGAGAAGATACAGCATAAAGGCGTCGGTTTTCCCATAAATTAAAAGCTAAATTTGGGGAAATGCCTATCACATTGGCAATGTTATTTTTGCTGTTTGTTTGTTTACTTTGCAAACTTATTCTAAAATTCATGTACAGAAAACATAACCAAGGTAAACAAGAGCATGCTGGTACGGAGTGTGGGGACCATTGCTCAGAGAATGGAAAGGAAACAGAGGAGGCCACTGCATGGGAGAAGATACTCAACTTCACTAATAATTAGAGAAATACAAAAGAAGAAAATAACAAGGTACCTTTTTTCCCCCTTAAATATCCTGAAATATTTAAGTGATAATATGAGAGAGGAAACAAACGGAAATTCACGGATACTGTTGGTAGGGGTTCAACTAGTCCGGGCTTTTTCAAAGGCAATAGCAGTATTTCTCAACACTTTGCACATGACCATCAACCAAGCACCAATGAAGCAACTTTTCAGAGTCTACCTACTCCAGAGGTGCAAGGAAACATGTATCCAGAGAGCTGATCGAGCATGTTCATGTGCCATTGTGTCTAACAGGAAAAAAACTAGAAATTATTCAAATGTCTATTAAGATAATTATTTAAAACAGAGTGAATTTGTGTTTGGGAATATAGGCAGTGATTTTTTTTTAAATCAGCCTATTCATACTGACACTGCAAGAATTTCAACACACATTATTAAGTATCAAAAGAAAGCTGTAGAAGGCCAGGCGCAGTGGCTCATGCCTGTAATCCCAGCACTTTGGGAGGATAAGGTGGGCGGATCACTTGCAATCAGGAGTTCAAGGCCAGCCTAGCCAACAAGGTGAGAATTCATCTCTACTGAAAATACAAAACTTAGCCTGATATGGTGGTGCACGCCTGTAATCCCAGATACTGGGGAGGCTGAGGCAGGAGACTCACTTAACCCAAGGGGCAGAGGTTGCAATGAGCCGAGATCGTGCCAGTGCACTCCAGCCTGGGAGACAGAGTGAGACTCTGTCTCAAAAAAAAAAAAGAAAAGGAAGATTCTAGAATATGTTGCACTGTGTAACATAGCAATGTTCAAAATTTTATGGTTTATGCACATGTATATGATTGTAAATGCAGATTAAAAATAAGTGGTTAACTTACTTCTGAGGACATACAGGATTGGAGATTTGATGAAATCAAGGAGGACTTTTGTTTCCTCTGTACTGTTTGAAATTTCAAAATGAAAATGTGACCATATATTAAGGATGTGCTTTTAAAAATTCCCCAAAAGTAAATGTGGCAATCTAAAAAGTTTATTTACACATGTATGTCATCACATATTTATTTCGTGATGATATGAATGTTTTTTAACCTTATAAAAATCATAAAAGTACTCAACAAATTAAATAGTAGTGTTGGATCAGAAAACATACACTTTTAGGATGTCTGATGAAATACCAACATTACAAAATTCATCAAAAATCTTCTGGGAGGATTAGGACTCCAGGGAAGAAAGAAACTTTTTGTCAATAGTGAACCTTACTTTGGGTTTCTTTTTCAAAAATTCTGTATAGCTTCACTCAGGAAGAAACGTAAACGTGTTCCACATCTCTTTATAGCATCGTGGAAAGCGTCTGAAACTTGAGACCACCACGGCTTCTTTATACACATATGATGTTTGGTTATTTGAAAAGCCATCAAGACAAGATGGAACATAGTCACATGCCCAGAGATTAAAATTTCTTGAAAAGTGTTGCCTCTTATCTGGAGAGATCTTCTTACGTCCCAGGCCCTGGAGAAGAATTGAAGAATTACACGATTAGAAGGAAAATATTCAAGGTCACATAGTTTTGTGTTTTTGTTTTCTGAGATGGAGTCTCACTGTGTCACCCAGGCCAGAGTTAAGTGGTGCGATCTCAGCTTACTGCAACCTCTGCCTCCCAAGTTCAAGCAATTCTCATGCCTTAGCCTCCTCAGTGGCTGGGACTACAGGTACGTGTCACCACGCCTGGCTAGGCTTTTGTATTTTCAGTAGAGACAGGGTTTTGCCATGTTGCCCAGGTTGGTCTTGAACTCCTAAGCTCAGGCAGTCTGCTCGCCTCAGCCTCCCAAAGTGCTAGGATTACAAACGTGAGCCACTGTGCCCAGTCTCAAGGTCACATAGTTCTGAGGTCTTTCTGAAAATCAGTTACATGTTTAAATGCACGCTAGGACAACTGTCTCGAGGTCTCCTTTACCAACCTGTTGAAGGCTATGCATTGACACCCACAACTCCCTAATGGGGTTCTGGTATTGTCCTCACAGTCTTCCGGTGCCACCAAGGGGCCTGGGCTTTTAGAGACATGGAAGGCAGAACCAGAGAGAATCCAGCCAGAAACAGCCTGTAGGCCAGCCTCAATCCTAGGGACCAATGTAGGTTCCTACACCCCCACACCCCAGACCTTCCCACGCCCCAGCATAGAGCTGCGTCCCCCGCGCTCAGTGGGACTGATGATGACTCTTTCTCTGAAAAGTCTGAGGAGGCCGAATTCTTTCCTGAGGGTCCCCTTAGGGACTCAGCACCTTTGGGTCCTGACCCACAGGCTTCCTCATTCACTCTCAGCACCTTACATGTAAACCTGAGAATTTCTGTGTACTCAAAATTGTAAATTCTGTTTGATCACAACTAGGCGAAAACTAAGAAAGAAAACACTATGTTGACGTGAGTGACTGAAAGGAAACAGACATTACATCACATAGACATCACATCAGTAAAGTGAGGTTGTCTGTGATGAAGGTCGGTGTGAGCTTCACAGCAGGAGACACAAGACATTCCTATTAGAGTAATTGGAGGACGGTCTATAAAGGGACTATCTAATATGTGTGGGCATGTGTAGGGACACCCCAAGGGGCTGTGCAATGGCTCCAGGACTGAGGGGCCTGGGGAGGAGCGTAGTCCATGTAGATCAGCCCTCGGAACCAGAGTGGGGAGAATAGGAGGAGCACGGCACTGGACAGGTATACGATGTGGGGCACAATGTCCAAGTCGCTTCTAAAGAATTTCTGGGCTGGGCGCAGTGGCTCACGCTTGTAATCCCAGTACTTTGTGAGGCCAAAGCAGGCAGATCACCTGAGGTCAGGAGTTCAAGATCAGCCCGGCCAATGTGGTGAAACCCTGTCTCTACTAAAAAATACAAAAATTAGCCGGGCGTGGTGGTGGGCACCTGTAACCCCAGCTACTCAGGAGGCTGAGGCAGGAGAATCGCTTGAACCCGGGAGGTAGAGGTTGCAGTGAGCCGAGACTGCACCACTGCACTCCAGCCTGGGAGACAAGAGTTAAAACTCTCACTCAAAAAAAAAATTACTTGAAGATACTCCAGCAAAAATAAAAAACAAGTAAAGGAAAGGGATGATGAAAATTGGGAAAAGAGCTGCCAGGGAAATAGCAAGTAAAATTCATGATGAAGTCTAAATGCTTGCTCATAATGTGGCTACGAAATGTATTGAGCTGTACAAATTCACAAACAGGAAAGGAAGGAAGGAGGGAAATAGAAGGAAGAGAATCTGCAGCTGAAACTCCAGGATTTCAACTTGATTAGGGAAATCAGGGCGACATCTTTGAGCTCCCAGCTGAAGTCCAAAAATGGCACCAACAGGAGTCAGGGGATACAACCTGGCCACCAGCACAGCAGCCCCGGAACAGGAAGGAGTGAGATAAGGCACGCTGGAAGACTTACCTTATTCTTGGGGAAAAGCTATAGTTATTAATTTTTATGCATAGAGTCATATAGTATTAATATAATTATCAAATATTTATACTTGAGAGTAAGTACTCGTAGAATATCAGAAGTCAGAGTGAGCAAATAAATTCAATCAATCTAGCAAAGTCAGGAGAGGAAGAAAAAAGAAACAAAATATAAGCTTAATAAATAGGAAACATAGAAGTGAGATGGCAGAAATAAAACCAAAACCATAAATTGTCACAATAATGTGAGTAGGCTAAATTCTCATATAAAGAAATAGATTCTTGGATTTTTTTTTTAACTATGCTGTATTCTATTTATAATAGAAGACAAATGCAAAGCAAAATGACTATAAATTATGGAGACAAAGGAATGGGCCATACCACAAAGAACAAACATTAGCAGAAAGAGAGTGATAGTGGCAATGCTAGCATCATAATGGAGATAGAATTTATGGCTAAAGGCATTCCGCATATAAAGAGAAACACTTCATATTGATAAATGGCAAAAAAACAACATGAAAATAAAACAACAAAAATTTTTTATGCAGAAAGATGTGGTATTAAACTATATAAAGCAAAAAAAGAACTTTAGAAACTCAAGAATAATCTTAGAAGCAGAAATTGACAGATCAGTACAAAAATTTAAAAAAGGATATGAAAGATTTAAATAACGTAATTACAGTCCTAAATTAGTAAGTATAAAGAACTTTGTAACCAACAGGGGGACAGTATATATTATTTGTAAACAGCCATGACACACTTGTTAAAGTTAATCACCTACAGGACAAGGAAGAAAATCTCATAATTCAAAATATGAAAGTCTTAGATAATATTCTTTAAAATTTACCATAATCCATACAACTAGATATTAACAATGAAAAGATTATTTCTAAAATTTTTAACCATATAGATAATTCACAACAGTCTTCTAATTTTTCTTAGGAAAAGGGAAGTTAAAAATTAAATCATAGGTTATTTGAAAGCAAATAATAATGAGACCTTAACTGGAAAAACCTTTGAGATGTAGCCAAGCCAATAATCTAAAGACTACTTATAGTTTTAATAAATTGTTAACAAAAAACAATTGCAAGGTTGTGGTCTAAACATTCAACTGAAAAAATTTTAAAGGAACAGCAAAATAAGACTACTTTGAGAGATGTTATGCCGGTAAAATTGAAATGAATTAGATAAATTTTAGGCAAATACACATCAGCAAAATCCACCCAAAAAGAGGTAGAAAGTTTGAAAAGAATAATAATCAAGAGAGAAAGAAAAGGTAATTAAAAACTTACTCTAAAAAACACATCAAACCCAAGTTATTTCATAGGCAAATTCTGTCTAACCTTCATAAACTGAAAATCCAAGTGTTATATAAGCTATTCCAGAACACAGAGAAAGTTGGAAAGCTTCCAAGGCTTTCTAGAAGACTATCATAACCCTGGTAAAATACATGTGGTATAATCCTGTTTATATCATTAATAGATATACATTTATGTGTGTATGTTTGAGTGTGAATTGGAAAATTTCTCAAAATTTACCCACAAAATCATTACGAGCAGTGAATCATCAAGGTCAGCTTGTGAGGAAGGAAAATAAGGGTGTGAAAATATTTTTAATTTTATACAATTCTATACTATTTCAGTTTTTTAAAGGACATATGTTGCTTTGGTTATTTTAAAACAATATTAAGCACTCCATTTACAGAGGCAGGCGAAGTGGATATTCTGGTTCTGTTTTCAACATTCTGCCAGAAGAAAACCAGATTTTGGGGGTTAAGGCATTTCTGTTTAGTTAAGACATTGCAGTCTAGAGGAACGAGGGATTTGGGGCAAGTTGTTTAGCTTTACCGGATCTCAATTTGCTCATCTCTAAACTGGGATGATAAGTGTAATTAGCCTGTGGGACTGTTGTGAGGATTGAATACAATAATATGAGATGTTGGTATATGGCAGATGCTTTATAAACGGTGGGCCATTCATGTAAAAGTGTAAAATACAAACTGGATTTTAAAGAATTGGTTTGAAAGAAGGTATGTAAAATATCTCATTAATTTTTTATATTGGTTACATGTTGAATGGATCATTTGGAGAATTATTGGGCTAAATAAATTATTTTTGTTTGTTTGAGATAGAATCTCACTCTGACACCCAGGCTGGAGGGCAATGTTCATGATCATAGCTTACTGCAGCCTTGAACTCCTGGGCTCAAGTGAACCTCCCACCTCAGTCTTCTGCGTAGCCGGGACAACAGGCGTCCACGACCACACCTGACTGATTTTTTAATGTTTTCTAGACACAGGGTCTTACTATGTTGCCCAGGCTGGTCTCAAGCTCCTGGCCTCAAGTGATCCTCCCACCTCAGCCTCCCAAAGTGCTGGGATTACAGGTGTGAGCCACTGCTCCCAGCCAATAAAATATATTATTAAAGTGAATTTTACCTGTTTCTTTGTACTTAACGTGATTACTAAAAGATTTAAAATTATGCACACAGTTTATACTACATTTCTATCGCATAGTGAGTGCTATGTTAACCACCATTGTGGCAGACTTTGTGTTCTCCAGTGACGGGGAACTCACCACCTGTAGAGAAAAGGCAACTCCAGTTATGAGGGAACCCTTCCTTATATTATGTAAGCTCCTCCTCCTTCTGATCTTTCCTCATGGATCCTGGCTGTGCCATCCTGAGCTAAGTATAGCAGTCCCTCCACGTAGAGCATAATGTTGTTGGGTCAGAGGCTGGACATTCAGCGCTCCTGAGTCCAGCCCCAGCTCTCTCCTATCTCCTAAGAGAGCCTGATGTGAGAGACTAAACATTCCCAAGCCTCAGTTGCCCTATCTGTAAAATGGGAATAATACCTACCTGATATGGTAGCTTTGATACGAAGAGAAAATATATACAACCCAATAGTGTGAATAGTTTGCAGATATTTTTGCCTAAATAGCAATCACATTTTCGTTAGCCATTCGTCCAGTGACGAACACTTTGATTCTGTAGCTTTGCTATTGTGAATAGCAAATACATATACGGCCGAATACTTACACGGTAGCTCTTCACAGGAAAGCTTGCAAAAGAAAATTTATTCGAAGGCCCTTGGAGAAGGATGAAATGCACATAACCCTAGGCAGAGCACTGGTGCAGGTCTTGAAAGCCGCATGGAACTCTGAGAACTTCCAGCATTTTTAAAAATCTGTTATGAGTCTCGCTCAAGATCTCACTTTGTTTTGCCCGTGTTCCAGTTTTGAGGTCAAGTCCTCTATCTTCAACACACCTCCAAAAATCAAGATCCCCTTTCTTGCTCCCTGTTTTATTAATAATTTGGAAAGAAATACTCACAGAGTCAAAGTAGGATCCATAGTTCTCCAAACTGTGCCGATTGTCGTGCACGGAGAAGGGGAAGTGGTTATTCATTGCCTGCTGGAAAAGGGAGATGGGAGGGAGAAAAGGCACGCGTTAGAACCCTGCATGCTTTCAGAGCTGGGATAGAGTGATGTGGGAGGAAGACGGATGAGGCAAAGCGACCTCTAAGAGAGACCATTAAACCTGGCCCCAGAGATGGAACAGACACAGGGCGGGGAGGATGTCCGTGTGCTCATCAGCACAGGGCTTTGAACCCTGACCTTATTCCCAGCTTTCTGAAAGTCATAAAAATTCTCTTTCGAAACACCTTACTTGGAGGCAAGGATGGAAAAGTGTATAGACTCATGGAGCCAAAAGCTGGGAAAGACTTATGAGGCTGTGTAGCCCAACTTCGTCATCTGACCAGTAAGAGTCCCAGTAGACCAGAGCTCTGGCCCAAGGCCTTGGGGTGACCCTGGCAGGCATGGAATGGGATGCTGGCTTCTCCTTCGTGCCACTTCAGGGCTTTAAGTTGCTCAGGAATTGGCAGGGGAGGCGGGAGGTGCATGTTATGAGCTGTGGGCTGGAAGGGGAGGTTGCTTCTTGTTTGTGGAAGAGCTAACTTGATTGTCTGTAGCAGGAAGTAATTCCTTGTGGAGAGCACCAAGGTACGGGTGGGGAGACTACCAGCCCTTACAAGTCTAGGGATGGTACATGCACAGTCTCTTACAAGGAAGAATTGTTTGGCCAAACATGCCAGCGGCGTTGCCCCCTCGGAGATTCACAGGAGCACGTGGCTGTGGTCAGTGATCAGGACTCACCTTCTCCCGGACTTTGTATATGGGCGGCAGCTTCCCCTCCACTTGCCGAGACAAGTGCAGATGATGGGGCTCTTTTAACATAGCACTGGTGATGGATTCTGGTGTCTTCTGCGTTAGCCCGATGTGAGGGAACTGGAAGAACAGCACACGCCTTGATTAAAACCAGACACATCTGAATCTACAAGCCAAGTATCAGGGCTTCCTCTGCACAGTAATTAAAATGCAATTTGGGTGTTTTTGGCATGCAATGGAAATGGCATAATTTTTGTAATTTTCAAGTATTCTTTCCAAGACAAAAAACACTGTGATGGCCCAGAGCCATCACTGCCGGTTGTTTCAAATTACAGAGGCCACCCCTGCTGTGCTGGCACCTGGAAATGTTTCCAGAGCCTGGTAAGGAGGGTGTGGTCCTCAGAGAGTGAGCAGACGGGTTCTGAGAAGACAGAAATGTGTTATTTGAGATCCTTCCTGTGGTCAGGGAGTTCCCGGTACTGGGGGCCTAGGAGCCAACCTACGTTCATGGCAGTGAGCCAACTTCCAGCAATGCAGGTATGAGATGGCCCTAAGACAAGGGGAGGGAGAGGAACAGAGAGTCCCCAGTGATTCTCTGCTGGTGATGTGGGATGATAGAGGGGAGGTAACATCTAGGAGGGAAGAAGAGAGGGTAGAAGGGTGTGAAGCAAGAAAAGTGAGGACAGTGAGGATTATCTTTTTTTAATTAATTAATTTATTTTTATTATTATTATTTTTTAAAGCCTACAGCACCCAGTATTCCCAGGCAGTCTCCCATCCAAGTACTAAGCAGGCCCAACCCTGCCTAGCTTCCGAGATCAGAGTTCAATGTGGTATGGCCATAGACAGTGGGGGTTACCTAGAATGTGTCCTTTTGATCTCCCAGCAAAGGCCTGGGAAGAACACAGGACTGGGCAGAGGGAGGTACAACAAGGGCCTCTGTTGACCCAGCTGGGAGCTCTGGACATGGGGTGGCCCCTCACAGTTGGGGAGAGGGGACCCAGTCTCTGCACCCTAAGCAATGAGGCATTGGACTGATTTCCTGGGCTACCCCCCAGAAGAGGGGGTGACCCCAGGGAGGCAGCTTTCTTCAGCCAACGGATCCCTAGGGGTGGGCAGTGAGGGTCACACTCCCAGCAGCCGGAGTGATGAATCTTTCATTCCTGAAGGGGAATGTGGCTGGCTCTTGATGGTGAGAGAAACTCACCGCAATTTTATTTGCATGGCACCTCTTTAAAACCACCCTAACAAAGTGAGCTCTGATGCAGGACTCTCTAGGAGAAAATAAATGGAAATAAAAGACAAAACCCAATTCAGTGAAAATTCCCACAAAAGGAGAAGGAAGCTTAATGTGGTTGGGTCAGAGGCTGGACGTTCAGGGCTCCTGAGTCCAGCCCCAGCTCTCTCCTATCTCCTGGGAGAGCCTGACGCGAGAGACTAAACATTCCCAAGCCTCAGTTGCCCTGTCTGTACAATGGGAATAATACCTACCTGCTTTGGTAGATTTGATACAAAGAGAAAAGGCCTACGATCCAATAGTGTGGATAGTTTGCAAATATTTTTGCCTGAAGAGCAACCACATTTTCATTAACCATGCATCCACGGACGAACACTTAGATTGACTCTGTGTCTTTGCTATTGTGAATAGCGCTGCAATAAACATGTATGTGCAGGTATCCCTCTGATATATATATTTTTTTATTTTATTTTTCTGGGGTACATGTGCAGAACATGCAGGTTTGTTACATAGGTACACACGTGCCATGGTGGTTTGCTGCACCTATCAACCTGTCATCTACATTAGGTATTTCTCCTAATGCTATCCCTCCCCTAGCCCTTACTCTCCAGCAGGCCCCAGTGTGATGTTCCCCTCCCTGTGTTCATGTGTTCTCTTTGTTCAACTCCCACTTATGAGTGAGAATATGGGTGTTTGCTTTTCTCTTCTTGTGTTAGTTTGCTGAGAATTATGTTTCCAGTTTTATTCATGTCCCTGCAAAGGACATGAACTCATCCTTTTTTATGGCTACGTAGTATTCCATGGTGTATATGTGCCGCATTTTCTTAATCCAGTCTATCTTTGATGAGCATTTGGGTTGGTTCCAAGTCTTTGCTATTGTGAACAGTGCCACAATAAACATACGTGTGCATGTGTCTTTATAGTAGAATGATTTATAATCCTTTGGGCATATACTCAACAATGGGATTGCTGGATGATTTTTTTGTTAGTAGATACTTAATAGTAGAATTGCTGGATCAAATGGTAATTTCTCTTTTTACTGTTCTGAGAAATCTCCACACGGTTTTCCATAGTGGCTCTCCTAGTTTACATTTCCACCAAAAGTGTCTAAGAGTTCCCTTTTCTCCCCATCCTTGCCAACATCTGTTATTTTTTGTGTTTTTAGTGATAGCTATTATGACTGGGATAAGATGATATCTCATTGTGGTTTTTATTTGCATTCCCCTGACGATTACTGATGTTCGGCATGTTTTCATATACCTGTTGGCCATTTGTATGTCTTCTTGTTTAAATTTTTTAAAAATTTTATGTGTACATAGTAGATGTATATGTTTATGGGGTACATGAGACATTCTGATACAGGCATATAGTGTGTAATAATCACGTCAGAGTAAATGGAAGATCCATCACCTTCAGCATTTATCATTTCTTTGTGTTACAAATGATCCAATTATACTTTTAGTTTAAAATTTACAATAGATTATTATTGACAGAAGTCACCCTGTTGTGCTATCAACAACTAGATCTTATTCATTCTAGCTATATTTTTGTACCATTTTCCATCCCCACTTCCCCCACCAATACCCTTCCTAGCTTCTGATAACCATTATTCTACTCTACATGAGTTCAACTGTTTTAAGATTCAGCTTCCACAAGGGAGAGAGAACATGTGAAAAGTTTGTCTTTCTGTGCCTGATTTATTTCACTTAACATCATGTTCTCCAGTTTCATCTACATTGCTGCAAATGACAGAATCTCATTTGTTTTTATGGTTGAATAGTACTTCATTATGTGTGTGTACCACATTTTCTTTATCCATTCATCTATTGATGGATGCTTAGATTTCTTCCAAATCTTGGCTATTGTGAACAATGCTGCAATAAACACGAGAGTCCAGATATCGCTTCAGTACAATGATTTCCTTTCTTTTGGGCATATACTGAGCAGTGGGATTGATGGATCATATGGTAGTCCTATTTTAGTTTTTTGAAGACCCTCTATACTCTTCTCCTTGGTGGCTAATATGGTTTGGCTCTGTGTCCCCACACAAAACTCATCCTGAGTTATGATCCCCAAATGTCAGAAGACGTATCTGGTGGGAGGTGATTGGATAATAGGAGTGGATTTTCCCCTTGCTGTTCTCATGGTACTGAGTGAGTTCTGATGAGATCTGATGGTTTAAAAGGGTGGCACATCCCCCCTTACTCACTGTCTCTCCTGCTGCTATGTAAGATGTGTCTTGCTTCCCTTTCACTTTCCACCGTTATTGTAAGTTTCCTGAGGCCTCCCCAGCTGTGCAGAACCATGAATCAATTAAACCTGTTTTCTTTATAAATTACCCAGTCTCAGGTAGGTCTTGACAGCAGTGTGAAAACAGACTAATACAGAGGCTGTGCTAATTTATATGTCCACCAGCAGTGCACAGGTGTTCCCTCTTCTTGACATCCCCAGCAGCATTTGTGATTGTCTGTCTTTAGGATAAGAGCCCTTTAACGGGGTGAGATGATACCTCATGGTAGCTTGGATTTGCATTTCTCTGGTGATCAGTGATGCTGAGCACCTTTTCATTTACCTGTGTGCCATTTATATGTCTTCTTTTGAGAAATGTCCAGTCGTGTCCTTTGCCCACTTTTTAACGGGATTACTTTTTTGTTTTGTTTGTTTTTGTTTTACTGTTGAGTTGTTTGAGTTCCCTGTAAATTCTGGATATCAGTCCTGTCAGATGAAGAGTTTGCAAATATTTTCTCACATTCAACAGATTGTCCATTTACTCTTTTGATTGTTTCCTTTGCTGTGCAGAAGCTTTTTGATTTAATATAGTTCCTTTTGTCTATTTTTATTTTTGTTATATGTGCTTTTGAGATCTTAGTCACAAATTCTTTGCCTAAACCAAGGTTTGGGAGAGTTTCCCCAGGTTTTCTTCTAGTGTTTTTTACAGTTTCAGGGCTTATATTTAAGTCTTTAATTCATTTTGAGTTGACTTTTGTATCTGGTAAGAGATAGGGGTCCAGTTTCATTCTTCTACATGTGGCTATCCAATTCTTTCAGCATCATTTGTTGAAGAGGGTGCTGCTTCCCTGATATAAGTTCATACTGGCTTTGTCAAAGATTGGTTTTCTGGGTTCTTTATTCTATTCTATTGGTCTGTGTGTCTAATTTTATGCTAATACCATGCTGTTTTGGTTACTATAGCCTTGTAATATAGTTTGAAATCAGGTAATATGATGCCTCTAGCTTTGTTCATTTTGCTCAGGATTCCTTTGGCTATTCCACCTCTTTTTAAATTCCATATAAATTTTAAGATTGCTTTTTCTAATTCTGTGAAAAAATGACATTGGTATTTTGATAGAGGTTGCATTGAACTTGTAGATTGCTTTAAGCAATATGGTCATTTTAATGATATGTCTTCTGACCCAGGAGCATGGGATATTTTTCCATTTGTTTGTGTCATCTTTGATTTCTTTCATCAGTGTTTTATAGATTTTCTTACAGAGATATTTTGCCTCCTTGGCTAAATTTATTCTTAGATATTTTTGTAGCTATTATAAATGAAATTCCTTCTTGATTTCCTTCTTGGCTAAATCATTACTCGTACATATAAAAGCTACTGTTTTTTGTATGTTGATTTTGTATCCTGCAACTTTACTGAATATATTTATCAAATATAAGAGGGTATTTTTTGGTAGAGTCTTTAGGTTCTTCTAGATATAATATCATATCATCAGCAAATTGAGACAATTTCACTTCTTTTCCAATTTGGATGCCTTTTATTTCTTTCTCTTGATTGATTGCTCTGGCTAGGACTTCTAGTACTATGTTGAATAGGAGTAGTGAGCATCCTCGTCTTGTTCCAGTTCTTAGAGCAAAGGCTTTCAACTTTACCCCATTCAGTATGATGTTAGCTGTGGGTTGGCTGTATATGGTCTTTATTATTTTGAGTTATGTTCCTTCTATGCCTAGTTTGTTGAGAGTACTTATCATAAAGGGATGTCGAATTTTATCAAATGCTTTTCTGTGTCTATTGTGATAATCCTATGGTTTTTGTCCTTCATTTTGTTGGTGTGATGTGTCATGTTTATTGATTTGTGTATGTTGAAGCATCCTTGCATCCCTGGTATAAATCCCATTCGATCACAGTGTATTGCCTTATTGATGTGCTGTTGCATTTGGTTTGCTGGTATTTTGTTGATAAATTTTGTATTTATGTTCATCAGGGATATTGGCTGTAGTTTTGTTGTGTCCATCTCTGGTTTTGGTATCAGAGTGATGCTGGCCAGCCTCATAGAATGAGTTAGGGAGAATTCCCTCCTTTTTAATATTTTGGAATAGTTTCAAGACAATTGGCATTTGGTTTTTGTTTGGTAAAAATTCAGCAGTGGGCCAGGTACAGTGGCTCACGCCTGTAATCCTAGCACTTTGGGAGGCCAAGGCGGGTGGATCATGAGGTCAGGAGTTTGAGACCAACCTGGCCAAGGTGATGAAACCCCATCTCTACTAAAATTACAAAAAAATTTAGCCGGGTACAGTGGTAAGCACCTGTAATCCCAGCTACTCGGGAGGCTGACGCAGGAAAAGCTCTTGAACCTGGGAGGCGGAGGTTGCAGTGAGCCAAGATTGTGCTACTGTACCCTAGCCTGAGCGACAGAGCAAGACCATATCTCAAAAAAAAAAAAAAAAAAAAAATCAGCTGTGAATCCATCCAGTTCTGGACTTTTCTTTGTTGGGAGATTTTTTTTTTTAAATTACTGATTCAATCTCACTATTCAGTATTGCTCTGTTAAGATTTTCATTCCATCCTGATTCAATCTCGGTAGGTTGTATGTTTTCAGGAATTTATTTATTTCTTCTGGGTTTCCCAGTTTGTCAGCATATTGTTGTTTACAATAGTTTCCAATGATCTTTTGTATTTCTGTGGTCTTACTTGTAAATTCTTTGTAATGTCTCCTTTTTCATTTCTGACTTTGTTTATTTGGGTCTTCTCTTTTGTGGCTAGACTGGCAAGGAGTTTATCAATTTTGTTTATCTATTTAAAGAATTGACTTTTAATTTCATTGATCCTTTGTATTTTCTTTTAGTCTCTATTTCATTTAGTTCTGGCTCTGGTCTTTACTATTTATTTTTCTTCTCCTAATGTTGGGTTTGGTTTATTCTTGCTTTTCTAGTTCCTTGGGGTGCATTGTTAGATAGTTAATTTATGTAATCTTTCTACCTTTTATGATGTAGGTGTTTATTGCTATAAATTTCCCTCTGCTTTTGCTGTATCCCAAAGGTTTGGATATGTAGAGTTTCCATTTTCATTTGTTTTAAGAAATTTTTTAATTTTTATCGTTTTAAAATTTATTTAATCTTATTTTAAGTTCCGGGATACAAGTGTGGGACACGCAGGCTTGTTACATAGGTAAACATGTGCCATGGTGGTTTGCTGCACCCATCAACCCATCACCTAGGTATTAAGCCCTGCAGGCATTAGCGATTCTTTCTGATGCTCTCCCTTCCCTTGCCCCCATAACAGGCTCCAAAGTGTGTTGCTTCCTTCCCTGTGTCCATGTGTTCTTATTGTTCAGCTCCCATTTATAAGTGAGAAAGAACATGTAGTGTTCAGTTTTCTGTTCCTGTGTTAGTTTGCTGATGATAATGGCCTCCAGCTCCATCCAGGTCCCTGAAAAGGACATGATCCCATTCCTTTTGATGGCTGCATAATAGTCCATGGTGTACATGAACATTTTCTTTTTTTTTTTTTTTTTTTTTTTTTTTTT
>PVKP010021696.1:0-39726 GCA_004027715.1 Plecturocebus donacophilus
CTTTCTTCCCTCCCTCCCTCCCTCTCTTTCCTTCTTTCTCTCTCTCTTTCTTTCTTTCTCTCTTCCCTCCCTCCCTCCTTTCCTTCCTCTTGCTTTCTTGCTTTTTCTTGCTTTCTCACACCTTTCTGCTCACTTATTCATTCTCTCTCCCTCATTATGTATCTGTTCCGTGAATAAAGACATGAATGAATAATTGGTTTATGCAGTGAGCAATATTTAGAGTCTGTTCAGATAATTACATGTATAACTGGGTTATCTTCAACAACAAGGAAACATTGATTTCGAAGTATGTGATTGGACAGTTATAACCTTATTTCATTTTTTTTCCATGACAAAAGTAATCTCAGACAAAAGACCTTGCATTTTTCAAGTGAGATTTAAAACTAAGTGCTAGGGGATTGTTTATGATCCAAAATGGACAGCTTCTCTTACACTACTGAATGTAGTAATGCTGCCTATAATATATTTTAGAAGTGATAGCAACAAAGGAAGTAGAGGTATGCAGTCACATTATTTTTAAACATAAAGTCTCTTCTAAACTCTGATTCTGTTCTTTTTATGAAACAAGTACTAAGGCATGACAGTGAAACTGTTGCTTCTAAATACAGTTTAAACATACCTTCAAATTTTACTTTAGTTAGAAGGCTAAGCAGTGTGTCCACAGGAGCTCTGTGTCATGAGATTTCTTTCTACATCAATGACCCTAGGATTTTGGTTAAAATTCCTGCCATGTCTCTCAATTCCAAGTACTTATGGGGAGTGAGTTTGTGGTATTTATTGTTTAAGGATATGAACTTCAGGTCACATTCCTCCAGCTGGGAGTTGTGTGACCTTGGGCAAGTTTCTTCTATGTAAGTTTCATTATAAGATGAGAATTAGCAAAAGTGCCTGCTAATATTACTTTCAATGGAAAAAAACTGCAAATACTTTTGCACCAGCCTAATATTTTGATTACATGTAGGGTACATTTGTTGGTGTAGTTAGAACTATGCCAGTTATGTGGCAACGTTGCTCCTGCTACAGTTATTATCGTCACCATTAACATTACTTAATGCTTTACGAAGCCACCATTGACCTTGAAAGCTGACTAGATGATCAAAGAACACATGAGCTGAACTATCTTTAGGACCTGTTCTTAGCATTTGGTTTTAGGATGTCCCATCTCACTTGTGGGTTCCATTCTCTTGCCTCAGAACGTTCTCCAACCTGAAACTACTCAGTCATTTTACCTCTTTTCCCGCTAGACATGACAGCAGCCAGAACTCACAGTGAGGAAACAAAGTGGGTTGTCTTCACTTAATTTGTATTTCAGAAAGAAAGAGCTAAGAAAGGTGAAACCGTCCCAGTGAAAATTTCAATGTGTTCAGTACTGGATAAATAGCAGTGATATTCAGCGTGAATTTATAAATGTTAAAAGATCATTTTGTAGTGTCTAGGAATCCTGCAATAATCATAATATAATACTAGTTTCCATATTTAACTTTCACAGGCATTCTCTGAGGGCTTTACATTTTTTAATTCATTTGACTCTCTTAACAAATTTACAAAATATTAAGTTGCTATTATTTTGCCCACTTTACAGATGAGCAAACTGAGGCACAGATGATTTAAGCCACTTTCACCAGAACACACTGACCTTTGGTAGCATAACTATGGAGTCACAGAGCATGTCCATAACCAGTACCCTGCAGCCAAAGGCATGCACTTACAAACATTTTAAAATATGTGTTAATTTGGGATATTTATCTGCTTAAACTATTTCAAGAGCATTATGACATTTATTGAACCCTTATGCTATCTTACTCTTCTTCCCAAAGAAAGTTGGAAATTTCATGCAATGCTTTTCCTCTGCCTCTCAATTTATTCTGTGCAGTGTCTGCCTTTTAGATATATTCCAACAACTTCATGACTAGTAGTTTAACTTATTTCTCGGTTTTAAAATTAATAGTGGTTTGAAGTATTTCTCCTGAGTGTTATGCCTGTCACAGGCCACACCCAGACTCTTTTCTCTGACAATGAAAGAAGTATGGAAGATGCAGTAAGAAAGGAAACACAGAAGTAACCAGGTTGTGCCAATGTGGCGAGCAGGAAGGCAGTGGGTGCTACTCTAACTGCCATCTGTCCCAAATGCCCCTGGCTAAAAAGTAGTGGCACCTGCAGTACCCGCCTCACCCAGGACTGGGGTTTTCCCAATGCATCAGGAAGGAATTTGTCAGGAAGGAGGGAGGCACGGGGAAGCCCACACTTGGGACCATATATTTGAGATCTCGTGAATTTGTACCACGAATGGACACGTTTGATTATGATACCAATTGGAAATAACACTAGCCAAGTCTGAGCTGTTCCCATCAATCCTTGAACTGAAACTAGGCTTCGTGGTTTGCCTTTGCTCAAAGGCATTAACTACTTATTTTCACTCTAAGCTGAATATAGTTAAATGTTTTGAAAGGTTATATACACACACACACACACACACACACACACACACATATATATATATATATATATACATATGACAGGTCTTTATCATACATTATTGATTATCTCTTTAAAATATTACTGAACTGAATTTATTTTCATCATCAAGTAAAACAAATTGCACACGCCTTCAAATTATGTTTGTGTACTAATGAAGCTCTATCATTGTGAGAATAGAATCATTGTAAGTGGGTCACTGAAGCTCTTTTAAATTGTTACACATTAAAATTAAATGATCAGTAAGTGTAAAACTAAATCGAATTTTAGTATATTATCTGGAGAGAAGATGGGGCCTGACTAATCCAGCAAGTTGATCTTAACTTTAGAAGAGTATTACATTTCGATTTCAATTTTTTAAAAATGAATAACTCCAAATACATAATTGTATGAGTTCTTACATTAAACATACTCTGTGTGTGTGTGTGTGTGTGTGTGTGTAACTAAAGTGTAAAGATTATGACCTTTTCTCATTCCTCACAAAAATATTTCAATTGGTTAATTGCAAATTGAATAATTTTTTTTTGATAAGAAGTTTTGCTCTTTTGCCCAGGCTGGAGTGCAGTGGCACAATCTCAGCTCACTGCAACCTCCATCTCCCAGGTTGAAGCGATTCTACTGTCTCAGCCTCCTGAGTAGCTGGGATTACAGGTGTGCACCACTACACCTCATTTATTTTTGTATTTTTAATAGAGATGGCATTTCACCATGTTGGCCAGGCTGGTCTTGAACTCCTGACCTCAGGTGATCTGCCCACCTCAGCCTCCCAAAGCACTGAGATAACAGGCATAAACCACCATGCCCGGCTGCAAACTGAATAAATTTCTAAAGAAAATATGATGCGTGATCCTCTCTCCTAATCCAGAATATCCATATTAATAGAGATACTTTTAAAACCACGCAGAACCATTGATTTGTGGTTTTCTGGTTTCCTTTCCTTCACCAAACCATTAGCTAGAGTGTGGTGGAAAAATAGAAGATTCAGCATTCTTCCAAGTTTTGAGTAATCACAAAGTCCACAACAATGAGACAGAATGGGAATAGAGTGACTCCCTCCAGACATCAGGGCCTTCTAGAGGAATCAGAAAACCTTCGAGCAGGTTCTGCGTATCTCCCAGTCTGTTGCCACCCATCAGGTATCACCAGGTATTACTGCCAATATTATTGGCATTATCAACACTCTGGTCTTCTTACTAGAGACCCAATGTGTGGCCTGGACTCTGCAAAACATGGGTTTAACCTGCTGCAAGCATCACAGAGCCAGAACTTCCTATTCAAACTAGGACTTTCATTCATAAAACTCATATGAGAGAATTAAATGCTTTGCTGAAAAAATACCTTGTTAAAATGAAGATACACTATATGGTTTTGGTCTGCATTATCCACATCACATTATGAAGAAAGGAACTATTGCCAGTTTGAGTTACCTTCGTTTTAGAGAATCTATTTTGGTTCTGGTTCTGGTTCCCAACAATTCTTTTTCTTTTCAAGTAATTTGCTCACAGGGAAGTAATTGATCCTCTTCTCCATATTGAAATCAAGTCTACATCTCACCATATGAGACCAAATGGGTCATTTTATTTTTAATAGTCTTTTGTTATTTTGTTTTACAGTAGTTTTTGAAAAAGAGTAGTTACAAGGAACTTAATAGTTAGTGGGAGCCAATAATTTTGTACATTTAAAATCTTAAGAAAATATGTAGAAACAAATAGCTGTGCAATAAAACATTGTGCTTTTTGACCAAATATAATTAATGAGAAAAAAAAATGTGTAAATGACCAGAAAAGAAAATCTACTGGTTATGTAGTGAAAAGTGGAGTTGAACCCTAGTAGGGAACTTTCACCTTGGTGTTTAGGTTCAAAATCCTGTGAACCTGTTGAAAATATGGGTTCCAAGAAATAAAGAATAAAAAAACAAAAAAGCTGGGCTCTGAAAATGAGTGTTAACACTTTTGTAAATCTGCCAAGAATCTCAATACAACTGCCAAAGTTTTGATTTTCAGAAAAACACAGTGGAATTGCTAACATGCATGCTGTATAAATGACTATTCATTGAATGAATGCTGTAGCTTATATGCAACTGCTTTCCCTGGCTGACTAATATATCAAGCATGGTACTTGTTTTGTGCTCTGAAAAACTTTCTCCATTACCATAGTAACCTCTTACATGTTGGCAGAAGCTGATGTCATTCAAGGTATTATTCATTCTTAGTGGATTGATACTCAGAGTGCTAATAAGTCTCAGAATGATAAAAAGAACTAAGCATACTGGTTAAATATTGCTTAACCCTTTCACCCCAGGGAGTCCCCAGCTGTCCACTGAGAGCATGACTGAGAACAGTTTAGAATGCTTTCTGTTCTCAAGGTGGTTATTTAGCAAGAGTCAGTGTTAAATTATAGCTTACTTTGCTCAGTATGTTTGCGTCGTTGTATTCATCTGCTAGGGCTGCCATTACAAAATATCACAGACTAGGTGGCTTAAGTAACAGGAACTTACTTTATCACAGTTCTGAAAGTGAGAAGTCTAAGATTAAGGTTCTGGAAAACATGGTTCCTGGTGGGGCTGTCTTCCCTGGCTTGCAAACAGCTACCTTCTCGCTGTGCCCTAACATGGGAACCAGGAACTGGAGCTGTTATCAAGAACAAGTGGAGAGAAATCTTCAGAGGAGGACCGGCTCACTGGTCTGTTAAGCATTACGTAAAATAAGCAGAAAAGCGTTTCTTGGATTTGGCAATTTAGAGATTGGTGATCTTGGAAAGTGAGGTTTTAATAATGTGGTAGAGATGAAACCATACTTCAATTGTTGGAGGAAGGCACAGAAAATGAGGTAGGAGATATACAGAGTTTAATTTCCAATGAGTAAAAATGGCATACAATGATAACTTAGGAGTAGGGTGGGCAGAGACTGGAAGACAATCTCATGAGACATATTTGAGCATGTTTATGTGCAGACAGAAAATAGCAAGTGGAAAAGAAGTAGAAAAAACAGAGACCTTCATGAAACAAGTGCACAGTGAAGGCAAGATGGAACAGATTCTCTAGTAAAGAAGGAGGGAACAGTTTCAGAAAGACGTAAGATGAAAAGGAAATAGGGAGAGTTCTCAAATAACTAAAATTAGAACTACCATTCAAGCCAGCAATCCCACTACGAGGTATCTAGCCAAAGGAAAATAAATTACTATATGAAAAAAGACAGCTACACCTGTATGTTCATCACAACATTATTCTTAATGGCAAAGTCCTAGAAGAAGCCTACATGTCTATTAGTGGTTGGCTGGATGAAAAAAATGTGGTCTATATACACACCACAAATATAATGCAGCCACAAAAACAATACAATCATGTCTTTTTCAGCAGGCAAATGCAGCTGGAGGACATTATGTTAGGTGAAATAAGTCAGAAACAGAAAACTAAATACCGCGTGTTCTCACTTATAAGTGAGAGCAAAACAGCGCATACACATGGACATAAAGATGAAAATAACAGACACTACGCACTCCAAAAAGAGGGAGAGAAGGAAGTGGGGTGATAGAGTTGAAAAATAACCTATCAGGTACAATGTTTACTATTTGAATAATGGGTACAGTAGCAGCCCGGTCCCCACCAGTAGGCAATATACCCACATAATGAATGTGCACAAGTACCCTCTGAATCCAAAGTAAAATTCAGTGTGAAAACAAGGATAGGAGCATTCTCAAGAGGCATCTGCCATGTCTAGCCACCAACACTCCTGTTAAGCTGTAGGGGTTGTATCCTGCATGAGGGTTCTTTGCACATCAGGGAGTTGATAGGTAAGCTCTATCTGCCAAGCTTTGTGTTTAGGGTGATGGTGCATCCCCAAACCAGGGCTTTTAGTAATTAAGATTAAATATATATGTATTTTTTAATCCAGAAAAGGTGCTTTGTAAATGCTCTCGAAGTCAAAGTATACACATAGTCCTATACACAGTAAAGTTTCTACTTTTTAAAGAATTCCTCTATCTATTGTATTATTTAATCTTCATAACCTCCCTGGCCCAAACCCATGGTTGTACTGCTATAATGTTGCCAATTTACAAACATAGAAAATGAGACTCAGAGAAATTTAATGATATTACTGAGGCCACACAAAGTGGAAAAATAGATTGAAGCCCACCATCTATTAATAATAAATCTTTAAGTGATATTTTACTATACCAGTTGTAAATATTACTTAACAGCAATATTTGCTGAAGAACTTCAGACTGTTGTGACTATCTTTCTCTTCCCCTTTCCCTTCATATTGGAAGGAGTAGAGAACATTAGGCATGAGAAAACATATCTTGAAATTAAGCCTCGTCTAATCTCAAGCACTTTTGTATCCCATAAGAAAAAAAAAATTAGAGTCAAGGTATTATTTAGGTTACAAAGTACTGCAATGGAAAAAAATAGATGTATTAAATTAGAAGCTAACAAATTTTTGGAAAACATATTGCAAGTTTAGGCTGAAAATCATCCAATATCAATTATGGGTGGGGGTGATAGTCACACTCTGCTTACACTTTGAGCTTAGATTTTGAGCTTTACTCTTAGTCCTTCAAAAAAAAAAACTGACGAAATAAAGGGAATAAGGTATTTTCTGTATTCCCTGCAGATGTATGGTGGTGATGGCACTGAAATAAATATTTAAAAATTTTCAGGAAATTGGAGAGTAGCCTTTCATTTTTAAGAAGACATGTTTCATGATAATGGAGTGAATAAGAGGGAAATTCCTTGGGTCTGTGACTCATTCATTCAAAAAATAATTGAGCAACAATTAGGAGCACCAGTCACAGGGGCCATAGCAGTGAACAAAGGAATCATGTTTCTGCTTTTATGGAGCTTACTTTCTCTTATCAGAGATGGAAATCCTAAGAGTTAATGGATAATATACCAGGTAAGGATACTCATCTTGAAATAATATAGCAGGGAAAAGGAGAATTACGGAGCACACCGTGCTGTGTTTGTTTTTAAGTTTTATTTATTTTATTTATGTATTTATTTTGAGATGGAGTCTTGCTCAGTTGCACATGCTGGAGTGCAGTGGTGTGATCTCGGCTCACTGCAACCCCTGACTCCCTGGTTCAGGCAATTCTCCTGCCTCAGCCTCCTGAGTAGCTGGGATTACAGGCAAACGCCACCATGCCCAGCTAATTTTTATACTTTTTTTTTTTTTTTTTTAAGTAGAGATGGGTTTCACCATGTTGGCCAGGATGGTCTTGATCTCCTGACCTCGTGATCTGCCCGCCTTGGCCTCCCAAAGTGCTGGAATTACAGGCCTGAGCCATCGCGCATGGCCAGCATGCTGTTTTAGTAGATAGGCAGGAAGGCCTCTTTGGTAAGTGGCATTTGGAAAGAGACCCAAATGGAAGTGAGGAGATAAACCTTGTTCCTGTGGAGAAAGGCAGAGGGAAGAGCTCAAGGGATCCACGGGAAGACCAGCAAAGGAGGGAAGCTGAGGTAGATGATGAGGGTGAGGAGGTCCAGCAATGCTCGTGAAAGATTCAAAATAGGCAGGAAACATAGGGGAAAATGAGAACCAAGCCCTCGCTGGGATTTAAAAGGATCATTCCAGCTATTGTGTAAAAAAAAAAAAAATTGCAGCAATGAGGAGGAAAGTGCAGAAATTCCAGTGCAGGGCTGATCTCACAGCCCAGCTCACAGATGATGGTGGCTTGACCCAAGATGACAGCAGTGAAAGTGATGAGTTACTGGGTTCGGTGTGTAATTTGAAGGTAGACCCGATCGAATCTGCTCATGGATTATTTGTGCAAAAGAGAAAAGGCTCTAGGCTGACACTAAGGTTTTTGGCCTGAACGCTTGGGAAAAATAGAATTCCCCTACCTTTGATGGGTGAGACTAGAGGATGATAGAAAACAGCCCTGGACAAATTGGTAACTAAGAAGCAGTTCTGAAATAAACACTTGTCACTAAACAAAAGTAGAATTAAGTCATAGTATTTAAATTACTGGAAAAATATTAGTGTACTTTATTAAACACAATATTAGATTAACCAGGGAACTGCTCCCACTATGTTAGATAATAGACACCATGGAACAAATTGAGTCTTGAAGAGTTCTCATCCCCAAACTTCCCACTATTTCCTCTCCCTTTCCTCTCGTCTCCTCCCCTCCCCTCCCCCACCCCATCTCCTCTCCTCTCCTTTCCTTTCTTTCCTTTCTCTCTTTCTTTCTTTCTTTCTTTTTCTTTCTTTCTTTCTTTTCTTTTTCTTTTTCTTTCTTCTTTCTTTCTTTCTTTCTTTCTTTTCTTTCTTCCTTCCTTCCTTCTTTCATTGTTTCTTTCTTTCTTTCTCTCTCTCTTTCTTTTTTTCTTTCTTTCTTTCTTTCTTTCTTTCTTTCTTTCTTTCTTCCTTCCTTCCTTCCTTCCTTCTTTGTTTCTTTCTTTCTTTCTTTCTCTCTCTCTTTTCTTTCTTTCTTTCTTTCTTTCTTTCTTTCTTTCTTTCTTTCTTTCTTTCTTTCTTTCCTTCCTTCCTTCCTTCCTTCCTTCCTTCTTTCTCTCTTTCCTTCCTTCCTTCCTTCTCTCTTCTTTTTGAGATGGCGTTTCATTCTTATTGCTCATGCTGGAGTGCAGGGACATGATCGTGGCTCACAGCAACCTCCACCTCCCAGGCTCAAGCTATTTTCCTACCTCAGCCTTCCAAAGTGCTGGGATTGCAGGCATGAGCCACCATGCCTGGCCCCCACTGTGTTTTTAAACTACCATTCACAGAAAAAAAAAATTAAAAATGTTATGAGAAACAGTTTGACCTAAACCTGAGTGTACATTCAATTTGTAAACCAAATTTTCTGGCTTAAATTTTAACAGCCATGTAAGAATCAGTTTTAAAGGAAACATGGAGCATTGTCATATGCCTGCAATTTTTCAACATTCTGGCAGAGACTTTCTCCCTGCACTACACTGTGTCCCTTTCTCCTCTGCTGAGCGCTACAAATCACTCAAACAAGCATCCCTGATTTGATTCTGCTTCTTGGGAGCCTGACCTAAAATACATAAACACACAGACCACCCTACCAGGGGTTTATGCATCTGATTGCCTCAGAAAGAAAGCACTGAATTTTCTTATATAAAATAAAGATGACTAAAGAAGATAAAAAATCACTTTTGCACTCACCACCACAGATAGCTACTATTAGCATTGTTGTATGTGCTATATATCTTTTTTATGTATAAAAATATGTATGTGATTAAATTTCAGTACTAGCTATACAATTCTGCATTTGCTTTTTCACTAAACAGTATAAGCTTGGCCAACCTTCTCTGCCATTACACATTCTTTTCAAACTTCACTGATAAGGGCTGCATAGAATTCTATGATTTGGACAATTGAAATAGCAATTGGGGTCACCCTACTTCCTAAGCTGTAGATAAGATTGCCTCAAAATCCCCCATATAATAGACTGTAGGAAGTTCAATGCCCTCACCAGGATTTCTATAAATTACTGAAGGTATTATTTTTCTCACCATCAATCCTGGCTCTCTGTTCAGGCTTCCATTAAATTAGTTTTCTCTTAGAATCTTCTTACTGTCTCACATAAAATTTCCTTGTCTGAACTACACTGACCCAGATACGAATTTCAGGTATTTTCCTTAATAAAAATCATAAAAGACATTTGTGTGTGTGACTGAAGGTTTGGCAAGAAGAAGGGGTTTACTTTGCTGTAATGCAAAGAATCTTAAAACTGGCATTAGACATGACTCAATCCATTTTTTGGTTGAGGAATTTTTTAGAGGCTTCTGGGTTATACTTTGTTTTCAGCATGTGTCTTCCTCTTTGCTCTGCTCCTCCTTTTCTGCATGTTTGCTCACTTTTCTGCCCCTTTCTTTTCCAGAGCTAGACTGAGTTATTCTTCCACTTTTAGAAAACAGCATGGCTTTTGGTAGTGTCTGGCCCTCTGATTCTCTTAGAAGAGAATCCTTCCATTTTCTCCTCTTACTTATTTATCATGGGGTAAGAGGTGAAGGAACTCACAATTTTCCATTTACAGAGGGATATCCTATAATTCCTCTAATGTTTGATATTTTCAATGTTTCCATTTTTTGCCAATATAAATAATAATTCTATGAAAAATATAACAGTAATTTAATTATAATAAAATAAAATTTTATTGTAATAATAATTCTGTGATAAATATCTTTGTGGCTAAATTTACATCTATATTTAATGTCTTCTTATTCTAGATGCCTAGAATGAGAATTTTCAAAGACTGTGAACATTTTCTAAAGCATGTCATACTTATTAGTAACTTGTTTCTGGAAAAGTGATACCAATTTTTATTTCCATTACCAGTGTATGTGGACACCCTGGTCTTCTCTGGAGGCTATAATTCTTTTTAATTTTTACCTACATGATATTTGAACATATAATCTCACTTTCTAATTTGCATTTCTTTAACTGCTAATATAGTTGAATATTTTTTCTGTATGATTGGTAGAAATGTGAGTTTCTTTTTTTTCTAAATTGGCCCTTAGTCTCCTGGAAGCTCTTTTTAAAATTTTAATTATTTTTCTTGAATTGATTTTAAGGGTCTTTTGTATATTTACACTGCTAACCAGTTCCTCACCAGCTGTTTTTTTTCTTTTAGTCTGTTAAGTGTCCTATGGTTTTAAAACCCGCAGATGCATAAACGTTCTAAGTAGCACTTTGAGAGGTTCACATTTCCTTTATGCTTCTGCCTTTGAGGTGTGATAGGACGCCTTTAAGAGGACCCTGAGGAACACAAGTCAGAACCACCAAGCTAAGTCCCTCTCAGTTCCTGACCTATAGAAATGGATAATGCATACGTATTCTTTTATGATGCTAAATTTGGAAGCAATATGTTATACATCAATAGATAACTAAAATAGTGGTTATCTTAGGAAGCCTTTCAACCAAATATTATATAAAAAATTACCCTCTATGTTGTCCTCGTTATATTACTGTTTAATTTTAACAAATATTTAACCCATTAGGAATATACTATTGAGATATGGTTTGGCTGAGTCCCTACCTAAATCTCATCTTGGATTCCCATGTGTAGTGGGAGGAACCTGTTGGCAGGTAATTGAGTCACAGGGGCGGGTCTTTCCTGTGCTGTTTTTATGATAGTGAGTAAGTCTCATGAGATCTGATAGTTTTAAAAATGGGAATTTCCCTGCATAAGCTCTCTTCTCTTGTCTGCCACCATGTGAGATGTGCCTTTCACTTTCCACCATTATTGTGAGGCTTTCCCAGACATGTGGAACTGTAAGTCCAATATACCTTTTTTTTTTTAAAAATTACTCAGTCTTGGATATGTTGTTATCAGCAGCATGAAAACAGATTAATACAGTAAACAAGAGGAGAATTACATTTAAGAAAAGATGGTTTTTCTTTATTTTGTAAAATGGGGATTACACATCTCTATCTTCATTGTAGGAATTTGCATTGATCAAGAGAAAAGTTATTTGTGAAAATGCTTTATAAGTATAATTTTGGAACACACATTGTGGTTATATACAGTAAAAGAACACTTTACATAAATGCTTTAATTTATCTATACTGTATTAATCATGCCTTTATTTTTTATATCTTTTAATTCTTTCACATTTTGGGGCCCTGCTGACCTGGAAAGACTGCCTCTCTCGGGGTAGTCAGCTCCTAGAGGTAGTATCAGACTGATCCGAGAGCACCTTTCCATGTGTAAAACAGCCAACCCAGAGTCTACGCACCCTCATCTCTTTTACTGGACTCTCAGACGCCAGGTCACTAAGCCCCTACCCTAGGCACCTCAGGGCCAAGTACCAGACAGCTAGGGACAGCCCCCTATACCCAAGAGCCTGCTGAAATTATATCCTAACCCTGTTTACCCCATCTCAGCCATTTCTTTCTTCTGAAACCACAATAAAGGGCTCTTCCTGTGTTTTCTCCTTGCCCCCCTCTCCCCTGACTGAACCTGGTGCTTCCCTGGGTGCCCCTGCATGACATGCCACTCCTCTTGGGATCTGTAAGTACGAATCATGCAATAATGCATCACTTAACAAAGGGAAATTTTTTTAATGCATCATTAGGCGATTTTGTCATTGTGTGAACATCATAGAGTATGCTTAAACTAACCTAGATAGTACAGTCTGCTCCACCTAAGCCATGTGGCACACAGCTTACTGCCCCAGGCTACAAACTTGTACAACATATTACTATACTAAATGCTGTAGGAAACTGTAACATAATAGTAAGTGTGTATCTAAATATATTAATTCAAAAGTCACAAGAAAAACGTAGTAGTAAAATGTTATGGGACCACCATTGTGTATGCGATCCTTCATTGATGAAAATATATGTCACTCATAACTATATTAACTGTAATGAATCATCTTTTCAATGAGTCATCTCCTGATCTGTTGGCATTACCATAGCTGAATATTGATAAACCTATATTTTAAAACATATCTATGTCTATATATGTGTAACTATATATATATTGCTCTATTACATATATGTTTAGATGTGTGTGTGTTAGTGTGTTTGAATTGCTATAAAAGAATACCTGAAATGGGTAATTTATTTAAAAATGAGGTTAATTTGGCTCATAGTTATGTAGGCTGAACAAGAAGCATGGTACCAGCACCTGCTGTGTTGACGGCCTCGGGAAACTTCCAGTCGTCCTGGAACGTGAAGGGGAAGAGGCATAGCACATGGCAAGACAGGGAGCGAGAGAGATGCAAGGCTCTTTTAAACAATTGTCTCTCGCACGAACTCATTATTACAATGAGGGCACCAAACCACTCCTGAGAGTTCACTGCCATGACCCAAACGTATCCCGCTAGGCCTGCCTCCATCACTGGGGATCATATTTCAACATGAGATTTGGAGGGAACAGATATCCAAACCATATCATTCTGTCCCTGGGACCCCAAATCTCATGTTTTCTCATTTTACAAAATATAATCATCATTTCCCAATAGTCACCAAAAGTCTTAACTTATTCCAGCTTCCACTCAAAAATCTGAAGTCTCATCTGAGATGCCAGGCAAGTTTCCTTCACTTATGAGCCTGTAAGATTAAAAAAATAAATATTAATAACTTTGAAGAAACAATGATGGTACAGACATTGAGAAAAATTACCATTCCAAAAGGAAGAAATTGGCTAAAAGAAAGCGTTTTGATCACAAACACTTAACCAGTCTCTAAGAAATTACAAACTTTCCTTCATCTTCCTGTTTTCTTCTGGGGCCTGAAAAGTCTTCCAAACTCTGCATGTTACCCAGTTCCAAACCATGTCCACTTCTTCAGGTATCTTTAGAGCAACACTTCACTTTTTGGTAGCAATTTTCTATATTAATTCACTTGCATTGCTATAAAGGAATACGTAAGACTGAGTATTTTTTAAAGAAATGAGATTTATTTGGCTCACAGTTCTTCAGGCTGTACAAGAAACATGGTGCCAGCATTGGCTTCCGCTTAGGACCTCGGGAAGCTTCCAGTCCTGGTGGAATGTGAAGGGAGAGCAGGCACATCCCATGACAGAGAGGGAGCAAGAGAGATGCCAGGCTCTATTAAACAACTAGCTGCTATGTGAACTCGTTCCTGTGGTGAGGGCACCAAACCTTTCATGAATGATCTGCACCTATGATGCAAATACATCCCACCAGGCCCCACTTCCAACATTGAGGATTATATGTCAACATGAGATTTGAAGGGAACAAATATTCAGACCATGCCAATATGTGTGTGCGTGTGTGTGTACAATTATAAACTATACAGTTGCTTGTAACTTTAATAAAATTATATTTTGGACAGGGAATTTTGTTATTTTTTCATACTTTTGATGCCCATTATACTTTCTGATCAGATGAACAAATAGCTGAGGAAATAAAAGACAGTTTTTGTAGTACACAATATTTCTTTACAAAACTTCTTTGGTGATGACAGACCTTGTTTGTAAGCTGTGTTTCTTTAATTACATTACGTATGGACATCAAGTGATACTCACCAGATTTACAGTGTGGGCGTTTGAGAAGAGGTTTACTGCTCTGCACTGAAATATCACCTTGCTGTCATTGAATATCGCTGCAGTTTTTCTCACTAAGATTTACAGTGCTTTTTCTACTGACAGTTGCCAGTCACACCTTTTCAGCTTATCATAAAATAGTACTTTCCCCATTGTTACCATCATTCAGCATTTATGGGCATGCAATGTGAAGATGGCACTCTGAAGTGCAGTGTTTGGCTGAAGAGTCAATCAGCCAAATATAAAATATTCTTCCAAAGACGATGAAGGCAATTTTCTAAAAAAAAAAAAAAAAATGACTAAGGTGGTAAAATTTAAAACAGGAGATTAAAGAACAAACAGTTTTTTAAAACCCTGACATATTGCATTTCTCTCACAAAGAGAAGAAACCACACATAATAATGTATATATTTTCTACCACTCTTCTAATCATATAGAAAATTCTCCTCTTATATAACTCTAATAGAGGAAAAAGGAGGTGAAATCAAAGTTAGATGAGAAATAAGGAAGGACTGAGATTGTAGTTAAATGGCGGCCAGGAAAGAGATGAAGTAGAATGAAGAGTGGCAGGAGAGAGAAATGCATGTATTGAATGAAGCGCAGCTGTTCCTCCAGCCATCAGCTGGGACGTGGTCTCAGAACAACGTGTGAAGACCTAGCACAAATCTAACTTACTCTTGGGCTGCAAGGGAGAACACACCCAGAAACCAGCACCCTGCCAGGTCGCGCCACTGCAGATTTGTCTTGCAGGGAAATGAACTGGAGCTTGTGGGGCAGGAGCTAGGAGATGCTTCTCAGCCTTTCTGGGTTATGATTGCACCACTTTGCCAACTCCTGCATTTGCTGATGCACAGTGTACTGGTTTAATAGTGCAAGATAAAGTATCATAACACCTTTTCTAAGGCAGTGCTGAGATGGTGGAAAGAGCTTTCAAATCAGAGAAACAGCCATTAGTGTGAATTTGTAATTGTCTTTCTAGCCAGCTGAATGGTTCTGAGTACTCACTGACCTTTTTGAAAGACTCGGTTTTATTGGTAAAATGAGATCAATAATAGCAATTCATAGCCCACACATGAAACAAAGTTGCTGTGAAATTCTCCAAGGTAACACTTTATACAGAAATCTGTAAATCGAAAAACAAACTGGGAACTACACAAACCTACAGAAGGGGAAGTTCCAGAGATCAACTTGGCATTATGGAAAATGCAACGAGAGATGCTGGTACCTGGCACCACCCCACACTTGCAGAATCAGAATCTGTGTTTAACAAAATCCCCAGGTGATTTGTGTGCACATGAAAGCATAAGAAATAGTCTTTTAAATCACCTTGGTGAATTCAAGAAACTCAACTTCTCATACTCAAGGGAACTTTTTAAGTAAAGTTTATGTACTAGTTGATATGGTTTTGGTGCTCTGCCTTCACCCAAAATCTCATCTCAAATTATAATCCCCGCATGTCAAGGAAGGGACCTGTAATCCCCACGTGTTGAGGGAGTGAGGTGATTGGATCATGGGAGCAGTTTCCCCACTGCTGTTTTTCTCACAAAATCTTCTCACAAGGTCTGATGGTTTTATAAGTGTTTGGAAGTTCCTGCTTTGCCCTTCTCCCTCTCCTGCTGACTTTTGATGAAGGTTCTTGCTTTCTGTTACACCATGACTTTAAGTTTCCTGGGATCTCCCCAGCCATGTGGAATTGTGACTCAATTAAACCTCTTTCCTTTATAAATTAGCAGTCTCGGGAAAATCTTTTATAGCACCATGAAAATGGACTAATACAGTAAATTGGTACCAGGAGTGTACCACTGCTATAAAGATAACCTGAAAATGTGGAAGCAACTTTGGAACTGGGATAACAGGCAGAGATTGGAGCAGTTAGGAGGGCTCAGAAGAAGACAGACAGATGTGGGAAAGATTGGAACTTCCTAGAGACTTGTTGAATGGCTTTGACCAAAATTCTGATAATGATATAAATGATAAAATTCAGGCTGAGGTGATCTCAGATGGAAATGAGGAACTTCTTGGGAACTGGAGCAAAGGTCACTCTTTCTATGCTTTAGCAAAGAGACTAGTGGCATTTTTCCCCTGTCCTATAGATCTGTGGAACTTTGAACTCAAGAAAGATGATCTGAAATTGGAACTTATATTTAAAAGGAAAACAGAGCATAAAAGTTTGGAAAATTTGCCGTTTAAAGATACAATAAAAAAATTCTGGAGAGAAATTCAAGCAGGCTGCAGAAATTTGCGTAAGTAATGAGGAGCTGAATGTTACTAGCCAAGACGATGGAGAAAATGTCTCCAGGGCATGTCAGAGATCTTGGTGGAAGCCCCTCCCATCATAAGCCTGAGGCCTAGGAGGGAAAAATGGTTTCATGGGCCAGGCCCAGGGCCCTGCTGCTGTATGCAGCCTTGGGACTTGGTGCCCTGCACCCCAGTCACTCCAACTCCAGCCATGGCTGAAAGGGGACAATGTACAGTGCAGGCCATGGCTTCAGAAGGTGCAAGCACCAAGCCTCGGCAGCTTCCACATGGTATTGAGCCTGCAGGTGCACAGAAGTCAAGAATTGAGGTTTGGGAATCTCCACCTAGATTTCAGAGGATGTATAGAAATACCTAGATGTCCAGGCAGAAGTCTGTTGCAGGCGGAAAGCCCTCACAGAGAACCTCTGCTAAGGCAATGTGGAAGGGAAATATGAGGCTGGAGCCCCCACACAGAGTCCCTACTGGGGCACTGCCTAGTGGAGCTGTGAGAAGATGGCCACCATCCTCCAGAACCCAGAATGGTAGATCCACTGATAGCTTGCACCATGCACCTGGAAAAGCCACAAGCACTCAATGCCAACCTGTGAAGTAGCTGCCTAAGGCCATGGGAGTCCACTCCTTGCATCAGCATGCCCGGGAGGTGAGACATGAAGTCAAGAGAGATTAATTTGGAGATTTAATATTTAATGACTGCCCACTGGATTTTGGTCTTGCATGGGGCCTGTAGGCCCTTTGTTTTGACCAATTTCTCTCATTTGGGATTGGAGCATTTACCTAATACCTGTATCCCCATTGTATCTAGGAAGTAATTAACTTGCTTTTGATTTTACATGCTCATAGGTGGAAAAGACTTGCCTTGTCTCAGATGAGACTTTGGACTGTGGACTTGTGAGTTAATGCTGAAATGATATAAGTCTTTGGGGGGAACTGTTGGGAAGGCAGGATTGATCTTGAAATGTGAAAAGACATGAGATTTGGGAAGGGTCAGGGGCAGAATAACATGGTTTGGCTCTGTGTCACCACCTAAACCTCATCTCGAATTCTAATCCACACATGTTGAGTGGGAGACCTGTAATTCCAACATGTCGAGGGAGGGAGGTGATTGGGTCATGGGGGCAGTTTATCCCATGCAGGTCTAGTGAGTTCTCATGAGATCTGATGGTTTCATAAATATTTGGAAGTTCTTCCTTCACTCTTTTCTCTCTCCTGCTACCTTGTGAAGAAGGTGCCTGCTTCTTCTTCTGCCATGATTGTAAGTTTCCCGAGGGCCCCCTAGCCATGTGGAGCTGTGAGTTGATTAAACCTCTTTCCTTTATAAATTACCCCATCTCAGGGAAGTTCTATATAGCAGTGTGAAAATGGACAAATACACTAGTTATGTCCATCACAATACACTAAGACCTACTTACCTCTGATAAAAATTCAGAAGAGAAACTTTTCAATGTAAACTAAAATCATAGATGACATGCTCAGGATAAAAATATAACATCAAAAATTCAGGAGAGTTAAATGAAAAGATTACAAAATATGGAATCACGAAATCTGAATTTGAGTCCTAAATCACCCTCACCAGATTTGGGAAAGAGCTGCATTCAGTAACCTCAAATATTAAATTGAGTAATGAAATTATTGCTTTCCAAGTACTTTAAGATTATAATAGCTATTTTATATAGAAGTTATTTTAAGCTATATAACAATTTAAAAATGTTAATTTTTTCAGTTTAATTATTTCTTAAAGGGTTTAACATCTTCCGAACCAGGGTATCATGATAGGTAAAATTAGCTACAATCATTCTGTAAACACTGCCACTTTGACAACCTGGTTATGTGTGCCTATAAATAAAATGCTTCATTGGAAAATATTTTTCACAGACCAAAATAACAAGAAAAGAAAGTGTGCCATTGCCACAGCAAGTAACACACATTTATTTTGTGAAAGATGCAAATATTGAGATATATGTTTGCATTCACTTTTACTGTTGATAATTTCTGAAACAACTGTGAGGTCCAAACTTACTGGCTGTTTATGCTTGCTATATTTTAAATCAGTCATTTATTATAGATGCCATTTTGTAAGACTGCAATAGATATGCTATGTATCAATTACTTCTCTCATCTTAATGTTCTGCCTCCTCTATTTGTCTGTTGTTTTCATTTCTATACCTATTCACCTCTTTCTATAGCTGCTCTTTGAACAACACAAGTTTTGAATTGTGTAGGTCAACTTATGCACAGTTTTTTTGCAATCAAATGTAGCCTGAAAATACAGTATTGGCAGGATACAAAACCTGTTTATACTGAGGGGAGACTCTTCATATACACAGGTTTCACATGGAGGACATGGGTACTTGCATATGGTGTACTCAGAAATCCTGGAACCAATCCTGTATATAACAAAGGACAACTGCATTTATATTTCTCCTTGTAAGCTGTCTTATATTCTTTCAGAAAGAAAAGAATTAAAAATAGATACTGTGGCATGCTGTTCATAAGCAAATTCTGTTTGAAATATACATTATATACCTGTATATATATATTATATATATATATACACACACACACACACACACATATATATACATATATATATATATATAAATTATACACATATATATGTATAATTTAGATTTTAAAATGCATTTAATGGTGGAACCAAATTTAAGAATGTTAAGTAATAATCACATATAACAATTGTACACAATATTTTTAAAAAGACAAGATGTCATTGTCAAAAATTTCAGTTTTGAACATTGTATTTTCAGAGACAATGATTTTTTTGTTTTTACTCTTAGTAACTTTTTAAAACACAGGAATAAGAACAACTGCATGAAAATTTAATGGATAAAATAAACCTCTTTGGCCTCTAAAGATTTATTTGAAATTTTGACTCATTTTCTTAGGCAAATATATTCTGGTACAAAGACATTTCTAAAATGCCCAGAGGTGATGTATCTCGGCAGTTGACTTGAAACGAAGCAAAAAGATTAATTGCAGAGATTCAGCATTGAGATGAATGTCGTCAAAGCTGCAAACTGGCATTTGCGTTTCAGATGTAGGCTGACTGAAGAGAGATCTGATCTTCATCTGTAATTCACCTTCTAGTGCCTCATCTTCAGGCAGAAGGTGGCCCTCCAAGACTCGTGAGGTGGAAGTGCTTCCATGAGGAGCATCTATTTGCACTATTCTCTAGACTGAGAATAAACTAGAAAGTTATAAAATCAGAAAGGCTGGGTTGGGGAATCTCCATTCTTTATTGGCTTCCTTCCATCCTTACATGGTATCTTGTCTCTTCCGGCCCCCTTAAGTGTATCTCATGACTTCATAGCAAGTGGAAAAGATGCTCTATCGTCATTTTTAAAGACTAAAAACACATTCCTTGTCGTAGGCCAGCTCCACCTCTCTCAGACTTTTTTATTTTTACATATTTTCATGTCTATAAATAAATAATTTGTTGCTAAAATTTCAGATACTATGAAAGTAAGGTTTTTTTTTCTAATAGAAGGAGGATGATATTCTTACTTAAGATATACTTAAGCCGTGGCCTGACAATGAACCTGCTTCTTTATTTTCATGGCTTCACAAGGGGGAAGCTCAATCAAGAAGGTGTGCAACTGACCACGACAGCCCTGGGTGCCCCTTTACTTCTCCTTCTTCTGCCCTGAAATGATCCACCCACTTCACTTTTTCCCACGCACCCTCAGATACTTAGTTTCAGAATCAGTCCTCAGTGTGGCCTCTCCTGTATCTGGAGCCTTAGCTTCCCATCTGTGCCATATGGCAATTATGCTGTCATTTCTCAGCATGCCTTTTCTGCCCTCTTGACACCCACTGTTTCTGAGATACCTGACATGACCATAGAGACCGAGGACAATAGCTTAAGTGTCTATCTGTGTTTAGGGGACTTGTCAGAAGATTGCATAGGCTCTTGCAGGTGAGCATCTATGATCATCTAAGACTCTAAGATCATGGTAGAGGTAGATTCGGGACAGGAGGATACATGATATTTAAGAATAAATATCTAAAACCCTTGTCTTTTAATGTCTAGTGATGATAATTTTAAATATAAGACAACAGCTATTATAAAAATATATCCTATTTAACCCATTTATAATGTTGTAAGATTTTTTAAAAACACAAGAGAAAAATAAAAACAGCTTTAATTATTAGAAAACATGATAATGATGTAAAACAATGACTTACCTTTCTGATCTAATTAGTATAAAGCATAATAGTAATTACATAAATTATTAAAAACATTGGGTTCAGCTGGCTGAAAGTGTTTATTGCAATAATAAAGTCAATATACTGTATATCAATCCTCAAGAATTGTGAGATTGTAATGGAGTTGCATGCTCATTTATCCTGGTTTTCTTATCATGCCTGTAAATATACGTAGCTAGCACTAATGAGAAATGGAAAAGCATCCTGCCGTCTAGTGTAGGCTGGCAATAGAATAACAAGTAAAGTGCTGGTGTCAGAGCAGAAATAACACAGAGAGTTATGGCTTAAGCAGGCAGAATAATGTTGGAGACAGAATCAGTTTCAGTATGACAGCATTGATCCAGGGAAGAAGTTTCACCTCAAATGAAGACAGGGCTCAGAGACTTAGGCTTGGGAAATGAATTTCATTTTATATCAGGGTGTAAAAAGTCTCCTTTTATGAAAAATTACTGATAACTGGGGGAGTCATTAAACTGGAATCATAGTCCACATAGCCATAAAGCCTACGTGGGACTAGGCCTAAAGGAATAAGACCCAGAAGACTCGTATGTAGAACACAACAAGGATCCGGGGAGGAGAAGGAGCCAGCGCTGCTTGGGTGAAACCTGTCCTAACTTCAGAGCTCATGTCATAAAAGTACCATGCGGTATCACAGTTGTAAAAGTTTGAGGCTCACACTAGGAGAGTGACCTGACAGTTCTTTGATAAAGTGAAGAGCTGCTCAGTCTTTGAACCTTTGATACAGATGAAATAACTTTAACTTTTATGTAAATGTATTCCACATTTTGTAGCACTGCTAAATTACATTCTTCCAATAATAGAATTTAGCAGAAATATGTTGCCCTTTTTCTTTCTTCCTTTCTTTCCCTCCCTCCCTCCCTTCCTTCCTTCCTTTCTTCCTTCCTCTTCCTTCTTCTTTCTTTCCTTTCTTTCTTTTCTTTTTATTTTTCAGAGACAGAGTCTTTCCCTGTCTCCCAGGTTGGAGTGCATAGCACAATCATAATCTTCTTTACTTCAGAGGTTTTCAAGACCATTAGTTATTGCTTTATACAGATGCTGGAAACTGATATGAGTGAATGAACCATGATAATTGGTAATTATATTAAAGATAAAACATATTTAAATCAAAGTGAAACAATTATTCTCTAGAAAGAATATTTTAAAATTGAAAATGTTCTAGATCATTCTTATGCTCATCAAATTATAAACATGAACAACTCATAGATTTATAAATAGTTTTCACACTACATATGTGGGCTCAATAACTGCTACACAATATTTAAAGTTTTCTAAACCACATCTTAGTTGTCCATAAGCTTGGCATATACAAATGACATTAGTGTATCCATGGTAACCAACCAAATTAAAGAGGTAAATAGCTTAAAATCAGAGTGATATTGAAAAGATAAAAAACATGTACTTGACTATAAAGCCTATAAAGTAATACCTAGTACTTTTGTGAAAAAGCTAAGTACATTTTTACAATTTAGGAGAAAATAGAAACTTTACAAATGAATCTTAGGGTTCAGAGAATTTGAAAGTATCTTTTTATTCTCTTACAAATATATGACACAGTTTTATTTTTGAAATGACTTATTTAAAAAATGCAATGTTGTCTAAATTTTGGGTGATTGTCTACCATGAAGAAAAATATTAAGTTCAGATTAGTTTGAACTGAAAGTTAGAATGCTTCTTAACTGATTATATTTACAAGATGATTGTTAACAATCTTTTTATAATTACTCTGGGTATTTTCCTATGAGACACACTTGAAGTAATTTCTTTTTAAACTACATATATGTATATATTTATGAATTTTTTTGCTCATTTTGCTCTATAGAAATTTTCACATTTGAATCAATTTCTCTTATTTCCCTAAATATCTTTGAAATATCCATGGGTGGTTAGTGATTTTTTAAAAGCAATTCTTACAAGTGATTTGATGATAATATTAAACAATACATAAGCAAAGATTTTCACTTCTGTCCAAGAAAAAGTTATAGAGAGCAAATTTACTCATTGCTTAAAATAACTAAAAAGCCAGACAAAATGTATACATCAGCTGTTTTCAAGATGGTGAACATAGCAGTGAAGCACAGTGATCCCTGAGAGATGAGGAGCAAACAAGATGAGTCCTATGATTACCCTGTGTATTAGTTTGTTCTCACACTGCTAATAAAGACATTCCTGAGACTGGGTAATTTATAAAGGAGAAAGGTTTAATTGACTTACAGTTCTGCAGAGCTATGTAGGCCTCAGAAAACTTACAGTCATGGCAAAAGGGAAAGCAAACACTGTCTTCTTCACAGGGCAGCTGCAAGGAGAAGTTCAGAGCAAAGTGGGGGAAATACCCCTTACAAAACCATCAGGTCTCATAAGAACTTACTATCATGAGAACAGAGCATAGAGGTAACCAGGCCCATGATTCAATCACTTCTTACTGGGTCCCTCCTACAACATGTGGGGATTATGGGAACTACAATTCAAGGTGAGATTTGAGTGGGGACACAGCTAAATGGTATTGCTTAGCTTACTGCCCAGGGAAAATGTCCAGATGTAGTACAGGGAAAGGGAACTAAGGTGGATGTGGGTGGACTACAGAAATAAAGAGACTGGCTGAGAGTCTGAGAATGCCAAGTCAGCTGGATTTCACAGGCTGAGTGCCAGAGATGAGACAACTACACAGAGAGCCAACTTTGGAGATCTGCAGATGGTCGTCTTCAAGCCTTCACACGACATTCAATCAACCCATGCCTATAAGGAAAATATCTGGGGCTGGGAAAATAACGACTCAAATTATAGTGAACAATCGGTGAAATTCACACAGAGCTAGGAACAATGTCTATTTCCACCAGCCAGAGTGGGAAATGTTTTAATTCTTGGGGTAGTAAGCAGAGTACTCCCAGGAGTTTTAGTTCAAATCTGCATAAGTTAGACTGAGACTAAACACTTTTGTTTTTCAAACTAACATCTTAAAACCAAGATTCAAAAAGTTCAATCTATTTTTAAGAAATAAGTGTGTCATAGAACAAAGCTCAAGAATATTTACAGGAATATAAAAACAACCAGCACCAAAAAGGAAAATCACAATATATAGCATTCAATCAAAAATAACTAGGGAAGGAAAGAAACAAAAAAGATGCCCATAATCAGAAGAAAATTAATCAATTGAAACCAACCAAGACGATAGAGTTTGTAGACAAGTACACTGAAGTCGTTATAAGGGGCCCATCCTCCATGCCTGGCATGGACACTGGACTGTGGTCTTCTGGGAGTTGATGATCACCTTTAGAAAGGACAAGAGGCACTGTGGGAGAGCTGCAAGACTCTACAACACTGTTATGATTCAGTGTGTTCTACCAACTCTTAGAGGAGACATCTGTCCAAGCACTGCCATCCATGGATTCCTTTGTGATAGCACCAGAGTATTCGTATTTGGAGGAAGAGTTGAAGATGAAAGATATAACAAGTTCTGGGAGTTATAAGAAGCTTGTTTGTTATGGAAAAAGAAAAAAGAAAAAAGAAAACCCCAGCCCCTATCTTTTTATTTATCTCTTTGCATTTAATTTATAAATTTTCACTAATGGTAACAATGGCTATTCATTTTGCAGTCTGAAAAAGAAAGGTGAAGAGTCAAAAAATAATATTGCCAGATATTTAAATCACTTCTATGAGTTGAAGCCACAGGATGCTTCTGGAGGTTTTGATTGTAATAGTCCAATGGCTCAAAGGATTGTGTCTTCTCTGAGGCATGTGGCCATTCTAGATTGTAGCAAGAAAAATTCTGTAGCAAGAAAGATCCTAGAAGTACTGAAATATATATTACTGATGAAAAATGTGATGCTTAGTTGAATGATCTCTGGCAATTTGACATTAAGTCTATGTGATAATTAAAACCACAAATTGAAGGAACAGTGTCATTGCCATAAAGTTTTTGCATAGCCTTTTTAGAGAAAAGAAGATGTATATTTTTTTGGTGGATGGGATCCACATACAGGGAAAAATAATGAGTACTTGCCTCATGATTATGAATGGCAATATACCAATTCATTTTCTTACCTGAATCTGGATACAACAACATAGGTCATCCTTATATCAGATACTTGGGAGCATTAAACAAACAATCAATCAAGATACAAGAACAACAGCTGACCATGTGCTGTTGCAGTTGGTAAAGTGCTCAATTGTCTTTTTGGGGTGGAAGAATAGCTACAAAAAAATTGGGAGTAGTCATATATGCAGCAAAGATCTTTGTTACTTTGATACCAAGAAACCATTAGCACTATCATAAATTCTGCAGATTAAAGCTGCCACCAACACTTAACGTCAAGTGGCATACAGTGTACGTCTATGCTGTACTGAATTGCATCATTACATTCTCCAGCGTCACCACATAGGAAAGGATTCAGAATGCATGCTCCCAGAAAGGCAGTAATAATATTATTCCCCAAAGTATTCAAGCTTCTCTGTTTAAATACCTTAAAATTCCATAATATAGTAAATAGTCAATAAACTGGACATACAGCCATGGGGGGAACTTCAGTAGACAACAAATTAGATCTCCATATATGGGGAGAGGATATTTCATTTTTTATTTTGGTGACTGACACTTCTAATCATAGCAGTTGTAAGATGAATATGCTAAGGAAAAATGAAATTCCTTACACTTGAACAAAAGTACATGAACTAAATAGTTGCCCGAGCTTAAGACATTTCTGTACCTAGCACTGTTTTGAGCAAACAAATGATGGAAATCCAGTAGATCATGATTCTAGTAACTGGCTGTTGTACACTGTTCTCTCTCATGTATTAGGTTGGCACAAATGTAATTGCAAAAGTAACTGTGGTTTTGCCATTACTTTCAATATAATGAAATTTAGAATTTTTGCCATTGAAAGTAATGGCAAAACCACAGTTACTTTTGCTCTAATCTGTGTACGTATTCTCCACATTTTAAAAGTTCAATGTTTAAGTACTTTCTCTAACCTTATTTCATATAAACAGTAGTCTCTAGCAGCCATTTTTTATTGGATAATACATGTTATACTAGTTTTATTGGCCACCTGATTTTATATCTTCTAAAATTATTTCCAGTTAGTACAGAGCTCAAGAAATATTTTAAAAGAAGAAAATTCAGAAGTTTTGCTTTTGAGTTTCTGTGATTTTCTAAGGATCATGGTAAAATACAACTTAGTAATAAATATTACGGATTCTTGCCAGACCAATATATTTGAATAAATTTATGGTCAATTCACATAATTTATCTGGCCCTCAGTCTCTTCATTAATAAAATATCTTACATTTATACATTTTCCAGAATTATAATTCTGGATTTTTGTGACATATAAAACTTTTCATGAGCTATTAAACTGAATTCTTTGTAATTTAAAATTCAAAATTAAAGCATATGTTCTACTATTGGAGAAAGAAGCATTTTAACAGGATACAAGTTTTAAAATCGTGTTTTCATTACTTGTAAGATTTTGTAAATGTTTTAAATGTTTCATTTTCACAGAATTCACTTCAAAACTCTATAAGCTTACTTCCAAAATATAAATACTGTACAACTTACTGAAGCTTCATTATGACCTTGAAGATGCAGAGAGACATCAGCCATGCACTACAGATAACTTTTAAATCTATTAGAAATGCCATAGTATTTTTGCCTATTCAAATATGGACTGAATGTGCAGAACAATAATTACAGAATAGACATTTAGAACTAAGAGCTCCAGTAATTTCACAGGCACAGGTCTCTGTTTTTTTATACACATATCCTTATGCCAATTTAGTTTCACTGAGTAGCTGTGTTCCCACAATTCATGTATAAAAGCAAAACAAAGGTGGATTTGTTTGTGCAGGATTGATATGTGTGTTGCAGTTACTAATTTAAAATATATAGAATGTTTTTGTAGAGTTCCTGTTTTTGTAAAGAAATATTTTTATCCCACAGTATTTGTAATTAATATGTTTTATTAATTCTTTTGAAGAAAACATGCAAATGGTTAGGTGCATGATGAATGTTTTCTGAACTCTAAGTGGATGTCCATGGTTTGATTAGAATGCCTTTCTGTGGTTATATGAATCCTAGAGCTTTGAGTGTGCACTTTCCATGCAGTGTTGACAGAGCATCATTGGCTTTTTCCTCCAGCACCTCGGTGAGTGAGTGCTGCATTCTGCATTTGTTCAACTCATATGTTTTGCCTTCGGTTTATGACTGTTTATTCTAACTGATAAAATTTTAACTTACCTCATTATTATGTTTTAAAATCATTTACATAGACACATTTAATCAAATGTGTCTGATATAAACTAAACAAACACTTCACCAAAGTTAAATTAAAAATAAATGGCAATCAAGTTTGTACATATTAAATGCTAACCCTTGCAAGTGCATAGGTGAATTTAGATTAAAAATATAAATGTAAAGTTGTAGTAAGTGCATGTTTCAAGAACAATGATTTTAATGACCTACTTTTTGTTGGAGAAAGGCTGAATTTTAATACCTTATGCTCAACATTCTTTAGCAATTTTCTTCTTGAAGCATTCCTCTTAACAAGAAGACACTATTTGACTTTCAGTACAGTATGGAATATGCGTGTGAATACACACATTCGTACCTATTTCATACTTTCAAGTGGTTGGTTTACATAGTTTAAATGCTTTGCAGCTGCAGAGCAGGAAGTGATGATGAAATGGGCTCTGACCAATGCCTTACCCTTTCAGACAGAAGGGTGGCATTTCTACAGCAAGGAACTTGCTAAAATAAATAAACAAATGTTTTCAGTTTGAGAATTAGCCAACTACTGTTCATTTTCTGGCTTGTGTGTGTTAACCACCAATCACACTTATTTCTTACTGAAGTGGCTAGTGACTTAAAGATATTGAGACGTCTTTGTGGCTTTGCTATTGTTTTGCCATTGGTGCATATAGAGAAGATCAATGATCTTCTTACAATTTGCATATTTTTCTAATAAGATCCTTTTGTTATATTGTTATACTTTACATATACATGAGATAAATGTAAATGGTCTAAACATTTCAATTTGAAGGCAGAGATTGTGAAAATGACTAATAAAGCAAGATCTAATAATATGCTTCTCACAAGAAACACACTTCAAATGCACAGACCTAAATCATTTAAAAGAATTAGAAAATGTAAGATATCATGCTATTATGAACTAAATGTTTATGCTCCTTGCCCCCTCCTCCCAAAAAATTGTACATTAAAACCTTAATCCCCAATGTGATGGTCTATGGAGGTGGGGGCCTTTGGGAGACAATTAAGGTTAGATTAAATCACAAGGATGGGCCTCTAATGATAGGATTATTATCCTTATAAAAAGAAAAAAGACAGGATATTTGTTTTTCTCTGCCACGTGAGATTACAAAAAGATGATTATCTGCAAACCCAGAAGAATGTTCCCACCAGACCCAAAGCTGTTAGTGCCTTGTTCCTGGACTTTGCAGCCTGCAGCACTGTGAAAAATACTTGTTGATTAAGCCACCTGGTCTATGGTATTGTGTTATATCAGCCCAAACTGACTAAGACATATGCCAACACTAAATTTTTGAAAAGCTGAGTGGCTACGTAAATTTGAGAAAAAAAGCAGATTGTTTTATCGAGGAATATTACCAGGAATAAAGGATCATTTAATGATTAATGATGACAATCATTAATACATTAAAAGTGATTAATTCATTAAAAGTATATAACATTTCTGGGGATCAGAGCAAGTTGGTAAGATAGAAGCCAACACCATTCTGCGTACCCTCTGCAGGAACATCAAATTTTAACAACTGACTACACACAAAATTGCACCATCACAAGAACCAAGAATCAGGTGTGTAATCACAGTACTTAATTTTAATTTCATATCACTAAAAGAGCCACAAGGGAGGGTAGGAGAGACAGTCTGGAATTGCCAATGCCTCCCCTGGCATCACCTGAGGTCAGGAGTTTGAGACCAGCCTGGCCAACATGGTGAAACCCCGTCTCTACTAATAATACAAAAATTAGCTGAGCATGGTGGTCCAAGCCTGTGTCTCAGCTACTTGAGAGTCTGAGGCAGGAGAATTGCTTGAACCCAGGTGGAGAAGGTTGCAGTGAGCTGAGATCATGCCATCGCTCTCCAGGCTGGGTGACGAGTGAAACTCTATGTCAAAAAATAAAAATAAATAAAAAATAAAATAGAGCGCTGAAGGAGAAAACCTTTTACCTTGGAAAAGTATATCCAGCAAAAAAAAAAAAACAAAAAACAAACAAACAAAAAAAAGGCTGAGGAATTTTTTTCATCAACACCAGACCTGTCCTACAAGAAATGCTAAAGGGAATTCTGCCATTTGAAAGAAAAGGACAGTAATTAGCAAGAAGAAATCATCTGAAGGCACAAAACTCACTGGTAATAGCACACAGAAAAATATAAAATATTACAGTACTGTAATTGTGGTGTGTAAACTACTCAAGTAAAAAGACTAAATGATGAACCAATCAAAAATAACTTTTCAAGACATAGTATAATAAGGATAAATAAACAAATAAATAAATAGAAAAAATAAGAGCTTAAAAAGCAGGGGGATGGCCAGATGTGGTGGCTCACTCCTGTAATCCTTGCACTTTGGGAGGCCAAGGAGGCTGTATCTCTTGAAGTCAGGAGTTTGAAACCAACCTGGCCAACATGGTGAAAACCCATCTCTACTAAAAATACAAAAATTAGCTGGGCGTGATGACAGGTGCCTGTAATCCCAGCTACTCAGAAGGCTGAGGCAGCAGAATCACTTGAACCTAGGAGGCAGAGGTTGGAGTGAGCTGAGATTGCTCCATTGCACTCCTGCCTCGGCAACAGAGCAAAACTGTGTCAAAAAAAAAAAAAAAAAAGAGACAAAATTAAAGTGTAGAGTTTTTATTAGTTTTCATTTTACTTGTTTGTTTATGCAATCGATGTTAAGTTGTTATCAGTTTAAAATAATGGGTTATAAGGTAGTCTTTGTACCTTTATGGAAACCTCAAATTGAAAATCATACAACAGATTTTAAAAAAAGCAAAAAAACTAAACCATATCACCAGAGAAAATCGCCTTCCCTAAAAGCAAGACAGGAAAGAAGAAAGAAAAGACCACAGAACAAATAATCAATGTGATCAATCATATCAGCAGAATGAAGGACAAAACCATGCAATCATTTCAGGTGCTGAAAAAGCATGTGATAAAGGTTAACATCGTTTCACAGTAAAAAAAAAAAAAAAACTCTTAAAAACTGGATATAGAATGAACATACCTGAACACAATAAAAGCTGCATGTGACAGACTCACAGCTAGTATCCACTGAATGGGGAAAATCTGAAAGCCTTTCCTTTAAGATCTGAAACATGACAAGAATGCCCAGTTTCATCACTGTTATTCAACAAAGTACTGGAAGTCTTTGCTAAAGCAGTAAGACAAGAGAAAAAACATAAAGGACCCCTAAGTTAGAAAGGAAGAAATTGAATTATCCCTGTTTGCAGATTCTATGATCTTATATTTGGAAAAACCTGAAGACTCCACAAGAAAACTATTAGAACTAATAAACACATTCAGTAAAGTTGCAGGATACAAAATCAATATACAAAAATCAGTAGCATTTCTATATGTCAACAGTGAACAGTTCTGAAAAAAAAATCGTAAAGTCATCATCCACAAATAGAATTAAATACCTAGGAATTAACTTTATCAAAGAAGCTAAAGAGCTCCTCAATGAAAACTACAACACACTGATGAAGGAAACTGAAGGAGACACACAAAAATGGAAAGATATTTCATACTCAGGCACTGGAAGAATCAATATTGTTAAAATGTCCATACTGGCAGGTCACGGTGGCTCATGTCTGTAATTCCAGCACTTTGAGAGGCTGAGGTGGGTGGATCACAAAGTCAGGAGATTGAGACCATCCTGGCCAACAAGGTGAAACTCCGTCTCTACTAAAAATACAAAAAAATTAGCTGAGTGTCGTGGCACACGCCTGTAATCCCAGCTACTTGGGAGACTGAGGCAGGAGAATGACTTGAACCAGGGAATTGGAGGTTGCAGTTAGCTGAGATTGCACCATTGCACTCCAGCCTGGGGACAGAGCAAGACTCCGTCTCAAAAAAATAAAAAATAAAAAGAAGTCGATACTACTCAAAACAATCTATACATTCAAACAATCCTATCAAAATATCAATGACATTCTTCATGAAACACAAAAACAATGCTACAATTTATATATAACATCAAAAGACCGAGATTAGCGAACAAAGCTATCCTAAGTAAAAAGAACACAATTGGAGGAATCCCATTACCTGACTTAAAATTATACTACAGAGCTATAGAACCAAAGAAGCATGGTACTGGCATACAAACAGACACATAAATCAATGAAACAGAACAGAGAACCCGGAAACAAATCCATACATCTACAGTGAGCTCATTTTTGAGAAAGTTGCCAAAAACATGCACTGGGGAAAGGACAGTCTCTTCAATAAATGGTTCCAGGGAAACTGGACATGCACACAGAAGAATGAAATTAGACCCCCATCTCTCACCATACACAAAAATCAAATCAAAATGGGTTAATGGTTTAAATCTAAGACCTCACACTATGAAACGAATACAGGAAAACATTGGGGAAAATCTCTAGGACATTGGACTGTGCAAAGAGTTTTTGAGTAATATCCCATAAGCACAGGCAACCAAAGCAAAAATGGACAAATGGGATCATATCAAGTTAAAAACCTTCTGAAAACCAAAGGAAACATCAGCAAATAAAGAGATTATCAACAGAATGAAAACAATATTTGCAAACTACTTATCTGACAAGGAATTTAACCAGAATATATGAGGAGCTCAAACAAACATATTGGAGAAGAATCTAATAATCTGAATTCAAAATGGGCAAAAGATTTGAATAGACATTTCTCAAAAGAAGATATGCAAAGGGGAAGCAGCCATATGAAAAAGGGCTCCACATCATGGATCATTAGAGAAATACAAATCAAAACAATTGCCCCACTCCACTCCAGCCTGGGCAACAAGCAAGACTGTCTCAAAAACAAAACAAAAAACTGTAATAAGATGTCCTCTCACCCCAGTTAAAATGGCTTTTATCCAAAGATAGGCAGTAGCAAATGTTACAAGGATGTGGAGAAAGAGGAAGTTTCATACACTGTTGGTGGGAATGTAAAGTAGTACAACCACTATGGAGAACAGTTTGAAGATTCCCCCAAAAACTAAAAATAATGCTACCATACATTCCGGAAACCCACTGCTGGCTCTATATCCAAAAGGAAGGAAATCAATATATCTAAGAGATATCTGCACTTCCAAGTTTGTTGCACCACTTGTTCACAATAGCCAAGATTTGGAAGCAACCTAAGTAGCCTTCAACAGATGAATGGCTGAAGAAAATGTGGTACATATACGCAAAGGAGCACTATTCAGCTGTAAAGAAGAATGAGATACTGTCGTTTGCAGCAACACGGGTGGAACTGGAGTGCATTATGTCAAGTGAAATAAGTCAGGCAAAGACAGGCTTTGGATCTTCCCATTTATCAAAGTGAGACACTAAAACTCAAAACAATTGAAGTCATGCAAATAGAGAGTAGAAGGGTGGTTACAGGAGGCTGAGAAAGATAGTAGGCAGGTTGTGGAAAGTGGGGTTAATGCATATAAAACAATAATTAGAAATAATGAACAAGATCCAATATTTGACAGAACAACAAGGTGACCATAGTCAATTTAATTGTACATTTTAAAATAACATAAAAAGTATAATTGGATTGTTTGTAACACAAAGGACAAATGCTTGAAGGGACGATACCCTATTTTCATGATGTGATTATTACACATTGCATGCCTGTATCAAAGTAACTCATGTACCCCATAAATATATACACCTATTATGTATCCACAAAAATTAAATATTAAATTTAAAATTTAGAAAGGAAATGTGTAATGATTTAAAATATGCACTGAAAAGAAATTTTCAACACAAAAGTAAAAACTGATAGCATTACAAGGAAATATAAAAATTCACAATTACAGCTGGAGATTTCAATACCCCATTTTCCTTTCTAATTAATAAAATAGACAATAGGTATATAAAGGACTTTAATAACTCTATCAACCATCAACATAAGTAACATTTAGAGTAACTGCACCTATAAACAGCAGAATGTGCATTTTCTTCAAGGGATTTGTCACATGGTTTGGCTCTGTGTTCCCACCCAAATCTCTCATTGAATTGTAATAATCCTCATGTCTCAAAGGACCAGGTGGAGATAATTGAATCACAGGGGCGGTTTCTGCCATGCTGTTCTCATGATAGTGAGTTATCACCAGATCTGACGGCATCTTCATTTGCTCCACCCTCATTCTCTCTCCTGCCACCCTGTGAAGAGGTGCCTTCTACTGTGGTTGTAAGTGTTCTTGAGGCCTCCCCAGTCATGTAGACCTGTGAGTCAACTAAACCTCTTTTCTTTATAAATTATCCAGTTTTGGGTATTTCTTCACAGCAGCTGTGAGTAAATTGGTACGAGTAGAGTCGGGTGCTGCAGTAAAGATTCCTGAAAATGTGGAAGAAACTTTGGAACTGGGTAATAGGCAGAGGTTGGAACAGTGTGGAGGGCTCAGAAGAAGACAGGAAAATGTGCAAATATTTGGAAGTTCCTAGAGGCTTAGAGGGCTCAGAAGACAGGAGGATGTGGGAAAGTTTGGAACTTCCAAGAGAGTTGTGGAATAGCTTTGACCAATATCCTGATAGTGATATGAATAATGAAGTCCAGGGTGAGGTGGTCTCAAATGGAGATAAGGAACTTGTAGGGAAATAGAGTGAAGGTCACTCTTGCTATGCAAAGAGAATGGTGGCATTTTGCTCCTGCCCTAGAGATCTGTGGAACTTTGAACTTGGGAGAGATGATTTAGTGTTTCTGGAGGAGGAACTAATACAGTTGGGGAATACTTATGAAGGTAGACCATATTCTGGACCATAAAATAATGCCTAATGATTTAAGTCACATTGAATATGTTTGCTGGCTGCACTAAGAATGAATTACACATCAATAACATAAATATTTCTCTATAAATTATAATCTTTGGAAACCAAGCAACATGCATCTAAATAATCCATATGTCAAAGGAATAAGTGAAGACAAATATAGATAGTTTGAAATTAATGCTGTTCATTTTACTGCAAAAAATTAGAAAAAATAAAGAAAATTACACTCAAAACTGAAGAAATAAAATAATAACAGCTGTAATGAAAATGAATAACATAGAAAATAGATCAAAAGAAACATCAATAGGACTAGAAGGTAGTTCTTTGAGAAGACCAATAAAGTTGATAAAGCTAGACTCATCAGAGGGAAAAATAAAGAAGACACAGATGATCGGTATTGGGAGTGACAGAGATAACCTCTGTACCTACTCCAAAGATGCTAAAAAAAGAATAAATTACGACTATGAACAGCTTTATGCCAATACATTTGACAGCTTATAGGAAAGCAATAAATGTTTTGAAAGACATAAACTACCAAAGCTCTCTTACAAAATATGAATTTATTCTCTTACAAAATATAACATGAATAAATAACACGAATTATTTATTAAAGTAATTTAACTTGTAAAATAGTCTCAAATAAAACTTTTCACCCGGTTATGTTTACTTATGAATTCTATTAAACATTTAAAAATCCATTTCAGTTCTGCACAAATTATTCCAGGAAAATGAAGAGGCAAAATGTTTCCCAGTTTACTCTTTGAGGGCAAATTAGTGCTAAAGATAGACAGTGATATAACAATAAAAGAAAACTACAGGCCAATATCCTCACGAGCAGACAGACATGAAGTAGCTCCTAACCACATTTAAGGAAATAAAATTCAACAATATAGTGAAAGAATATCTATCATCTATCTATCTATCTATCTATCTATCTATCTATCTATCTATCTATCTATCTATCATCTATCTACCTACCTACCTACCTACCTACCTATCTATCTATCTCATGACCAAGTATGGTTAATTCCAGAATCCAAGGTTGGTTTTACATTTCAAAATTTATTAGGGTAATTCACCATATTAACAAACAAAAAAACCAAAAGACCAAATGGTAATTTCAATGGATGCAAAAAGGCCAAGTGTCAAAAATCTCAAATGCCAAAACGTCAAATATAAAATCTAACACTCATTCCTAAGAAAAATTTTCAGCAAACTTGAAAGAGAGGAAAACTTTCTCTTCTCATAAAGGGCATCTATAGCAAATCTAAAATTGACATCTTACTTAATGGTAAAAAGCTGAAAAAAGCTTTCCCTTAAAGATCAGGAAGAAAGTAGAAAAGTCCACCATCATCAATGTATTCAGTATTATTCTAAAGGTTCTCATAGGTACACCAAGGCAAGAAAAAGAAGTAAAATAAATATAGGATGGAAAGGAAGAAGTAAACTTATCTTTACTTGCAGAGAAAATAATCATCTGTGTAAAAAAATTATGGAATCCTCCAGAAAGCTACTAGAATTAGTAAGTGAATTTAGCAAGGGCATGGGATATGGGATGTAAATCAAAAATTTATATCAGCAGTGAACATTGAGAGGTGGAAACCTTAAAATGAATATCATTTTAAAAAGCATCAAAATGTGAAATTATTAGGAACAAATATCCGAAAACATATATATGACCTATACACTCTAAACTCAAAAATATTGCTGAAAGAAATGAAAACAGACCCAAGTACATTGAGAGATATATAAATGAAGAGGAATGTGTTGTTTAAAGATGAGTGTTTTCAAGATTGTTAAAATGTCACTTAACCAGAAATTAATCTGTAGATACAATGCAATACCAATCACAATCTCAGCAGATTTCAAATAAATAAAATGATTCTAAAATTTATATGAAAATGCAAAAGATCTAGGATAGACAAAAACGATTTTGAAAGCAGAAAAACCGTATTTGAGGACTTACACAATTCGATTTTAAGATTTATTCTAAGCTACAATAAATGAAAACAGTATATTATTAGTGTAAATTTATGGAAGTAGTTCAATAAAGTCCAGACACAAATCTACATGTATATGGCCAATTAGTTTTTTTAAAGGTGCAGACAAGTTCAAAGAAGAAAGGATAGACTTTTCAAGGACAAGGACAAGGACAACTGGATGCCCATATTTTTAAACAAACAGAAAAAGAGAACTTCATTCTATACCTTGTAGTACATACAAAATTAACTCTAAGTAGCCATAGACCTAAATGTAAAATCTAAAACTGTAAAATATTTAGGATAAAACATATAATATCTGTGGGATCCTGGATCAGGCAAAGATTTCTGAAACATGATACCAAAGGCATAATACATAATATTAAAAAAATGATAAATTGAATTGCATCAAAATTAAGAACATGAATTCTTTGAAATTTACTGTTAAAGTTTTAAAAGATAACATGCACATTAAAAGAAAATATTTGTGAAGTCTATCTTTTTTTTTTTGGTAAAAGACTTGTATTTAGAACATCTATTATTTAACAATGTTTATTTCACTTCAAGTTCTAGGATACACGTGCAGAATGTGCAGATTTGTTACATAGGTATACATGTGACATGGTTGGTGGTTTCCTGCACCTGTCAACCCATCATCTAGGTTTTAAGCCCTGCATGCATTAGGTATTTGTTCTAATGCTTTCCCTCCAAGACCCCCAACAGGCCCCAGTGTGTGTTTTTCCCCTCCCTGCGTCTATGTGTTCTCACTGTTCAGCTCCCACTTATGAGTGAGAACATGCAGTTTTTGGTTTTCTGTTCCTGTGTTAGTTTTCCGAGAATGATGGCTTCCAGCTTCATTCATATCTCTGCAAAGGACATGATCTCATTCTTTTATATGGCTGCATAGTATTCCATGGTGTATATGTGCCACATTTTCTTTATCCAGTCTATCATTGATGGACATTTGGGTTGGTTCCAAGTCTTTGCTATTGTAAATAGTGCTGCAATAAACATATGTGTGTTTGTGTCTTTATAGTAGAATGATTTATAATCCTTTGGGTATATACTCAGTAATGGTATTGCTGGGTCAAATGGTAATTCTGGTTCTAGATTTTTGAGGAATCGCCACACTTTCTTCCACAATGGTTGCACTAACTTACGCTCCCACCAACAGTGTAAAAGCATTCCTGTTTCTTCACAGCCTCCAAGAACTCACAAAGCTCAATAATAAGAAATCAAATTACTCAATGCAGCTTGGGCACAGTGGCTTGCGCCTATAATCCTAGCACTTTGGGAGGCTGAGGTGGGTGGATCACTTGAGGTGAGGAGTTTGAGACCAGCCTGGACAACATGGTGAAACCCCGTCCCTACTAAAATTACAAAAATTAGCTGGACATGGTGGTGCACACCTGTAGTCCCAGCTACTCAGGAGGCTGAAGCATGAGAATTGTTTGAACCCGGGAGGCAGAGTTTGCAGTGAGCCAAGATCGCTCCACTGTGCTTCAGCCTGGGCAACAGAGTGAGACTCCATCTCAAAAAAACAATAAACCCGAAAACAGCAACAACAACAAAAACTACCCAATACAAAAATGGCAAAAGATTTGAATAGATACTTCATAATAGAAAATATATGGGTGGCAATTGAGCCTATAAATAAAAGGTCAACATCATTAGTCAAGAGAGAAATGAAACAAAAACTACAGTGGGATACTATTGCAAATCTATTATAATATGTAAAATTAAAAAGGCTTTCATACCAAATGTTGGCAAGGATCTGCAGAAACCAGAGTTCTGATATACTGCTGTTGCGAAGGTAAAATGGTACAACCACTTTGGAAAATTGGCAGTTACTTAAGCTGTTAAGCATAATTTTGTCATCTGACCTAGCCATTCTACTGCTAAGTATTTACCCAAGAGATAGAAAAGCATTTGTTCAAACAAAAATGTGATATGAATCTTCAGAGCAGCATATTTTATCTGCAATAGCCAACAAATAAACAATTCAAATGTTAATCAGCAGATGAATGGATAAACATACTTCAGGCCTGTGGCTACCAGCCCAGAAGCTATTTACTCTGAGTTCACCATTTTGGTATACTATGTTTGTGAAATTATTTGGACATTTTTATAAATAAAAAATAAAATAAGTGTATAAAAAAGTGATAGGGAATATGTTCTTAAAACTTATGCAGTGAAGGCAAAGTAATACATTATTTGATGTGCAAAAAAGGCATGTTCTGTATTGCAGCCAATCACCAATGTCTTCAACTACAAAGGAAAAGAGCAAATAAAAAATAGATCAAAATATTTGAAATCATGTTACAGATCATTGCATCTAAAAGAAGATATGTATTAGGTATCTTATAATTTTATATAATTTTCTGGAAACAAAGTCCTTTGAATAGTGACTCCTACTATTTAATCTTTTTTTCTTTTTTTTAAAAAATCAACTTTTATACATGGTTTTAGTAACAGTTACAATCACATGCTAATATACCAATGTATTTATGGTGTTGAATTTAACTAATATTTATTCAGCCTCAATCATAACTCTGCCTTTGATTTATGTTATTCAAAGAAGTATAAAAGCTAGGCTCTCTTTATTTTTTAACTTAAAATGCAATTGGAGAAACTAGATTTTCACACAAATGGAGAAGTGGGAGTTATAAATTTGCAATAATTGTGATTTCCAATAATATATATAAAATTCTTCATACCAGTTCTCTGACACACACCAATACAGTCGTGTACCACATAATACCATTTTGGTCAACAATGGACCACGTATAGGATGATGGTCCCATAAGGTTATAATGAAGCTGAAAAATTTCTATAGCCTGGAGACATCACAGCCATTGTACTATGTTAGTGTAACCTATTAGTCACATGTCTGAAGTGATGCTTGTGTAGAGAAACCTAATGCACTGCCAGGTACATAACAGTCTAGCTCATACAATTATATACAGTGCGTAATACTTGATAATGGTTATAAATAACTGTTACTGGTTTCTGTATTTATGATACTATACTTTTTATCATCATTTTAGAGTGTACTCCCTCTACTTGTATATTTAAAATGTTGGCCAGGCGCGGTGGTGGCTCACGCCTGTAATCTCAGCACTTTGGCTGGATCATGAGGTCAGGAGTTCAAGACCAGCTTGGCCAACATGGTGAAATCCCGTCCTTACTAAAAATGCAAAACTTATCTGGGTGTGGTAGCACGTTTATAATTCCAGCTACTTGAGAGGTTAAGGCAGGAGAATTGCTTGAACCCGGGAGGTGGAGGTTGCAGTGAGATCGCGCCACTGCACTCCAGCCTGGGTGACAAAGCAAGACTGTCTCAAAACAACAACAACGAAAGTTAACTGTGACAGTTAACTGATACAGCCTCAGACAGGTCCTTCCTGGAATACCAGGTCCTCTGGTATCCAGAAGAAGGCATTGTTATCATAGGAGATGGAGCTCCATGCGTGTTACTGCCCCTGAAGGCCTTCCGGTGGGGCAAGATGAGGAGGTGGAAGACAGTGATATTAATGATTCTGACCCTATGTAGGCCTAGGGTAATGTGTGTGTTTGTGCCTTCACTTTTAACAGAAATTTTTAAAAAGAAAAAATATTCTAAAAATAGAAAAAAGCTTTTAGAATAAGTTATCAAGAAAAAATATTTTTGTAAATTTGTACAATATGTTTCTTAAACTGTTATCATAAAAGAGTCAAGAGTTAAAAAAACTTAGAAGCTTATAAAGTAAAAATGTTACAATAAGCTAAGGTTAGTTTATTACTGAAGAAAGACTTTTT
>PVKP010021697.1:0-38913 GCA_004027715.1 Plecturocebus donacophilus
GGAGGGGAAACAAAGACCACACATTTCAGGTAAAAGAACTCCAGGCAAATTTTAATAAAAAAAAAAAGAGAGAGAGAGAGAGAAAAGGAAACTGCACTAAGTCTTGGAGTTGAGATGTTTTATTATCAGCATTCTCATCAGTCGTCAAACCAGGATCTGCATTGTATCTGTGTCTTAGGTAAGATATGTGTCCTACCCCTTACCAAATGATAATAGACCTCCTGGGCTTAAGATGTTTTCCTATTTCTTGCAGATGGGCCTATAGTTTCACTTCTACTTCTCTTTCAGAAGCAGTAGCTCTTTTCTTGAGCTCTGAGGACCAGTGTTTCCTGCTTTTCCTCCAACAGTTGAAGGCCTTCTTTCATTTGAGAAAAGAGGTTCTAGATATGGGCAGCGTATTTTTCTGGCCCCTAGGCACAATCAACAATCTCACACACACCTGTGCCTGCATGCAAAACTGTCTCTTGTCTGTCTTTTCCCCAATCTGTCTCATAAGCATGCAGTGGAGGTGCTTATGAGCTTGTAATCAACTGTGAACTCCTTTTGTATTTGTGGATCACAACCTTTCTTCTAAAATGACACAGTGGTCCAATTTTAGCTTTTAATAATTTTTTGCCATTTTAGCTGATTTCATTTTTGCTTGCCTATGTGGCAGCCACCTCTTCCACAGTCTGCCAAATGTGAAACAGTTTGCAAGTCTCCACCTCTTCTTCGAGAAACTTGTCACTCTTTAAAATTCACTTTACTTGGTTGACATAATACCTTGGCTCTATAATAGAACCAACAAAATTATTATTTTTTTATATTTTCCAATTTTTACTTGTCGTAGGGTAAAAGTAGTATTCACTTGCAGCTTTATACTTCCTAAATGGAAGCAGAATTCACCACTTGACCTTTAAAAAATATTGTAGGCTTATTTCCTAGGACACTAGGACACACTACATACTCAAGTAGTTCATCTCTTTTCCTGTCACTTTGAAAAGGGAGCTTCTTTCACACATTCCTACTCAGGTTCCTTCATCTATACAGAGAGTGGTTGAGGGGGATATGGGCTAGGCTTATTAGCACTTCTTGATAGTGACCTCTCACTGGAAAATAAGAGAGTGAAGCTGTATAAATATGTATGTATATGTGTGTGTGAGTGTGTGTGAATTAGAGCAGAAAAAATATATGTGGGAAAAAGAGTGTACTTTAGAAACGGAATAGAATATGAGAAATTGAACAACTGTCATTTTAAGTAAAAAAGAGAGTAACAGCAGCAGCGTGTGAAGTGGAGGAAAAACTATAATGATATTCCAGATAATTCCGACCCTAAGACCTGCCAAACTCAATTTCTGTATTGTAACATCTGTATCTACTTATTTTTCAGGGTTTGTATAATAATCATGGAGGCTAGTGTTTTAGTATTATGTCTTCTCCCAGTGGTAAGAACACTATTGATGAAATAGTAAGTGTTCTAAAACTGTCTGTAAATTGGTTGAAACCCCCTGAGAAAGTTATTCTAAACAAGCAGTGAAAAATGTGTTTTTAAATTCAATTTTCATGTTTAAGTGTGAATTACTTATAAATTAGTGAAGATGTTACAGCTATTTATTGGAATAGAATTCTATATCTGTAGGAAAACTTATATTGCTGATCCCATTTGCACTTAGGATCAAAGAAAAAATGTAATATAAGATCAAAATGAAGTAGTTATTTATGCTATGCAATTGAAAGTTTGTAATCTTCAAAATAATTCCATTTTCTGCTCTGCTTGTTTTCCATAAATTAAGATGTTAATTTATCCTTTCTACCAAGTGTCTAAATGGCAGGGAAAGTAAATATATTGATTTATCTACCACTGATTCATTATCAAAAACATCAATTAAATGTGATATAAATAAGACGTAGTTTAAAGTGACATGCAAACATTTATTAAATTGGTTGATCACCTATTTAATTCCTCCATGGAAATTAAGACTTTTATTTAGTTGTGTGGTGGGGAGAGAATGAGACAGTCTCTTCTCCTAGAAATAAAACTCAAACTTGAAGGATATGAGAAACCCCGAGAGGCTAGATTGCTTCAAAATTCACAGTGACTGTTGCTAAGTATTCCAGTAAGAATTTTGGTGAAACTTGCCTCAGGGGAGGAAGCAGGCTGAAATCTATCCAGCTCAGGAGAAGGCCAGGAATTGCCTCTGCTCCACGACCACAAGTTCTCCTGTTCTTCACACTGCTACTTTGATAGGAAGATAGGTTAAAATCTTTTGTCCCTCAAAAAAGGAGGAAAGAAATCTCCTGGTCTCAGAATTTGCTCCAATATGGAATAGAGATCTGCTATGATTTTACATGGTACAGGAAACCCTTTCCCATCCCAAACTCACTATAGACATAAGGAAGTGTACATTTGGTTTCCAAATAAAGAGAATGGCAGGAATGCAGAGAACAAACCTAGGGCCTGGACCAGGAAAAGTGAGAACCCATCTGATCTCATCACGATCAAGAAACAAAGAGGCTCCAGCTGAGGCAGAGGCAAAAGTGTGGAGAAACCCTTCTGTGACTAGTGTAGGCATGCAGGGACTCCTGAAAGCTAAAAGTGGAGTAGAAAGATAGACAAAATTTTTGATGTACCCAGCCACCATACTAAGTTCAAGATAATAACGGAACACACAGATCAATGGAAATTCTAGCAAGTCAAGAAATGGACCCACACAAGTTTAGTATATAACATAGATGTATAGAAAATTTAATGGAGAAAAGATAGTCTTTTCAGCAACTGGTACAGAAATAATTGAGTGCCCCTATGCAAAATAAGATCTTTGACACAGGATTCACACATATAAATCATATAAATGTTAACATAAAATGGATCATAGGCCTAAGTATAAATGGTAAAAATTGAAAAATTTCTTGGGGAATATATAATGGAAATCTGTGTGACCTTGGAAAAGGAGTTTTGTATAAAACAAAATCATAATATAATGGTAAAAACAGTGAATTGAACTTAATCAAAACTAAGCACTTTTGTTCTGCAAAACACACTGTTAAATTAGTTAAAAAAAAAACTGAAAGAAAATATTTTCAATTAAAACTCAACTGTAAGAAAACAAAAAATCCAATACAAACAAGCAAATATCTGTATAGACACTATACCAAACCATATATGTGGATGACAAATAAGCACACGAAAAGATGTTCAGCATTATCACTATATAACTTCTAGAATGCCAGAAATATTAAAAGATGGAAAATGCCAAATTCTGGCAAGGATAAGGAATAAATGAAACTCTCATTTATTGCTGGTGGGATGATAAATGGTATAATCACTTTGAAAAGCAGTGTGACTTACTTTTACTACACAACATAGCAGTCCCACTCTGAGGTATTTATTGAAATAAATGGAAAACTTTAGTCTACATACAAATCTTTTTATAGATATTTATGACAACTCTATTCATAATCACCCAAGTCTGGGAACAACCAAAATATTCCTCAACACATGAAAGGATAAACTGTGGTTTATCAATACAGTGGAATGCTATTAAACAACTGAAAAAACAAAAACAAACAAAAAAACAAACTGAAACAACAAAAACAATCAATTACATGAATTAATCTTGAATGCATCTTGCTTAGTGAAAGAAGTCAAATCCAAAAGATGACATGCTGTATGATTCCATTAATTAACCATTCTGAAAAAAGCTAATCTCCAAGAAAAACAAACAAACAAACAACAGATCAGTGGTTTCCAGGAATTGGGATAAAAGGGAGGCATTGACTCTAAAGAAGCCAGAGGCATCACAGTACCTGACTTCAAGCTATACTACAAGGCTACAATAATCAAAACAGCATGGTACTGGTACCAAAACAGAGATATAGCCCAATGGAACAGAACAGAGGCCTCAGAAGCAATGCCACCCATCTACAACCATCTGATCTTTGACAAACTTGATAAAAACAAGCAATGGGGAAAGGATTCCCTGTTTAATAAATGGTGTTGGGAAAACTGGCTAGCCATATGCAGGAAGCTGAAACTGGACCCCTTCCTGACACCTGATACAAAAATTAACTCCAGATGGATTAAAAATTTAAATATATGAACTAACACCATAAAAACCCTAGAAGAAAACCTAGGCAACACCATTTAGGACATAGGCACAGGCAAGGACTTCATGACTAAAACACCAAAAGCAAAGGCAACAAAAGCCAAAATAGACAAATGAGATCTAATTAAACTTAAGAGCTTCTGCACAGCAAAAGCAACAATCATTAGAATGAACCAGCAACCAACAGAATGGGAAAAAAATTTTGCAGTCTTCCCATCTGACAAAGGGCTAATATCCAGAATCTACAAAGAACTAAAGCAGATTTACAAGAAAAAAACAAACCCATTCAAAAGTGTGTGAAGGATATGAACAGATACTTTTCAAAAGAAGACATTTATGCAGTCAACAAACATATGAAAAAATGCTCATCATCATTGATCACTAGAGAAATGCAAATCAAAACTACATTGAGATAGCATCTCATGCCAGTTAGAATTGCAATCATTAAAAAATCTGGAGACAACAGATGCTGGAGAGGATGTAGAGAAAAAGGAACACTTTTACATTGTTGGTGGGAGTGTAAATTAGTCCAACCATTATGGAAGACAGTGTGGCAATTCCTCAAGGATCTAGAAATAGAAATTCCATTTGATCCAGCAATCCCATTACTGGGTATATACACAAAGGATTATAAATTGTTCTATCATAAAGACACATGCACACATAGGTTAGTTGCAGCACTGTTTATGATAGCAAAGACCTGGAATCCACCCAAATGCCCATCAATGATAGACTGGACAAGGAAAATGTGGCACATATATACCATGGAATACTATGCAGCCATAAAAAATGATGAGTTTGTATCCTTTATAGAGACATGGATGAATCTAGAAACCATCATTCTCAGTGAACTGACACAAGAACAGAAAACCAAACACTGCATGTTTTCTCTCATAGGCGGCTGATGAGCAATGAGAACAATAGGGCACAGGGAAGGGAACAACACTCACTGGGCTAGGTGGGGATGTGGAGAAGGGGAGGAGAGGGACAGCAGGGGTCAGAAAGAATGGGGAGGGATAACACTGGGAGAAATGTCTGATGTAGGCAATGGTCAGGAGGTGATATGGCATGTATGTACTTATGCAACAATCCTGAAGGATGCAGGATGTACACATGTACCCCAGAGCCCAAAGTACAATTAAAAAAAAAGAAGAAGAAGCCAAAAAGGGTATTTTTCTTTTTATTTTATGGAGACAGGATCCTGCTATGTTGCCTAGGTTGGCCTTGATCTCCTGGGCTCAAGTGATCCTTCTGCCTCGACCTCCAGAGTATCTGGGTAATGAAACTGTTCTCTATGGTATGGTGTTGGTGGATACCTTACTTTATGCTTTTATCAAAATCCATAAAATTGAACAAGACAAAGAGTTAACTTAGCTGTGTGCAAAATTTTAAAAAAGATCAACTAAGATGCCAAGTGATTACAGAATGAAATACAGACTAAAAAATGTGAAGTAAGCTATACTATAAATATGTGGCATAACCTTCCTGAAAAAGAGTCAAAGTTATTGACCTAAGTAATTTTAAAAAACAATGCCTTGACTTGGTAGTATAAGGTTAAGACCAACAAAAGCTACTCTGTATTAACATTATATTCATATTAAATTTATTTCTAACAATGACATAATTTTCTAATTCTGAAATTACTTTACATGAATACTAGGACTGAATGTATAAATAAATAAATTATACTTTGTGAGAGTTAGGTACCTCAATGTCATACATAAGTTACAGATATGCAAGTAAAGATGGGTGGTGGCTAGGATTAACCTTATGTGCTGGATTAGAATTGAAGATATCAATATGGACTCATAAGTATCTTGATGTATATATGGTTAGATAAAGAAATATATAAAGATATATTGTGTATGCAAGTAACTTACATGCATATATTTCCTATTATGTCCACTGTGAAGTACTAGAAGCAGTGACTCTGGTAGAAACAAAAAACTGATAGAAGTATTTAAAAATGAAAACAAAATACAAACAAAAAGCCCTATTGAGAGGATAAACTTAAGCCTAGCCATATGAATAAGTACACTGAATTAAAAAGTAGAGATTGTCAAATTAAAGCAAGACTCAACAATACAATGTATATAAGAAACTCACAATAATTAAAACGTATGCTCAAAATAAGATTAAATATTAACTTGTATGTGTACATAATGGATTATATCGAAGCCAGGAAATATTGTTAAAATAATTTTAACAATAGCCGATGGGACTACTACATCCAGTGTATAGAACTGCATCTATATTTTGTACACAAATATTTAGAGCAGCATAAGTATTAATACCAACAATGTGAAGGCCAGGTGCAGTGGCTCACGTCTATAATTCCAGCACTTTGGGAGGCCAAGGCAAGCGGATCAAGAGGTCAGGAGTTCAAGACCAGCCTGACCAATATGGTGAAACTTCATCTCTACTAAAAATACAAAAATTAGCGGGGCATGGTTGCATCGGCCTGTAATCCCAGCTACTCAGGAGGCTGAGGCAGGAGAATCACTTAAACCTGGGAGGCAGAGGTTATAGTGAGCCGAGATCACACCGTTGCACTCCAGCCTGTGCAACACAGCAAGACTCTGTCTCAAAAACAAAACAAAATAAAACAAAACAAAAACAAAAAGTGTAAACACCCTAAAAAATTGTCAGGTAAATACAATAGACTAATATACTGCAGTAACTTCATAAAGTGGGATACTATGTAGCAGTCAAATGGGCTGACTTTTTTCTTCTCACAAAATGATACTTTTGTCAGGGATCTCACTACAAAATGCCTGATTATGCTATGTTTTTGTGTAGAGTGTTTTTAAACTGTTATTTAACAATTATGGTATTTTAAAACCATTCTTAAATAGCTAATGGCTATCATAGAAAGTTGGCAGTGAAGAAACAAAGAAAGATGGAAAAATGCACTCATAATTTCCCTTCTTAACATCACCTGTTATGGCTATTTTGAGAATTGTAATTATAGTTTAATTTCTATGTCTTTGTTATATAGCTGATATTATTTATATGTGTAATTATATCATTTTTTTTCTTTTAAATTTTGTAGAAATAATTCCCCAGAGGATAATAAAACTTTGCACACATATTTTTTGTGGTTGCAAAGTAGTTCATAGCACTAAAAAATCACACTTTATCAGTCCTTTATAATTGGATATTTCAATTTTTAAAAAATATCACGATGATATATAATGCTATAAGGAACTTATTTGAACATATACATTTATCTCCTTTACAATTTATCACCTTAGTACATGTTCCTATAAGTGTATTTATATTCTCAAAGCAATTCAAAGTTCTTAGTATTTTTCAAAATCGTTTTAGAGAATAGTTGCACCAATTTTTACCTTACCTACCACTTTATGACAAGATCACATTGCTTTTTGGACCTTATTTATGTATGTTGATTAAATTCTTCAAAAAAGAAAGCATTTTTTTTTTGTAAAATGTATTTATATAGAGAACACTGAAAAATTAAGTATTGTAGCCAATACAAAGCTTAAAGAACGAATGTTTCTGCATGTTGGAAATAGTTTTCCTTAATACTTAGAAGTGGCTGTAAATTATCTGAATTATATTAATAAAATTTATTGAAAAGACAAACTGTGACTATATTTATAAAACATTTATTTTGCTATATTTTAGAGATAATTTTAATGTTCATATTTGTATTATATTCAACAAGAAGCATCTCATAAAAACTAACCTGCCTAAATCTTAAATTAAAAATTTGAAAAAGTAGAGAAGAACATGTTTACAAAGGAATATTGAGAAGACTTACTCTAAGAGTATTTTTGGCACAGAGCAGAAGGTAGCTGATTGTTATCCATGCCCGTTAATTATTAAACAACTGTTTAGAAATTATAATACCATATGATTTTCATTTTGAACAGATATTCAATTATGAGTTAAAAATAATATAGCATGAAAGATTATGTTTTACTCTAATGTAAGTTATCTGATACCTTTCAAATTGTTTATTATAGGTATGGTATTTCCTCCCTTATCCACAGTTTCATTTTCCATGGTTTCAGTTACCTGCAGTCAACTGTGGCCTGAAAATATTAAATGAAAAATTCCACAAATAACCCATAAGTTTTAAATTTCACAGCATTCTGAGTAGCATGGTAAAAATCTTGGACCATCCTGCTATGTCCCTTCCAAGATGTGAATTCTCCCTTTGTTCAGTGTATCCTTGCTGTCTACACTACTGATCTGTTAGTTATGTAATCACCCTCTTGGTTTCACATTTACTGTCCAGAATTTGCAGGGATTGTGTGCAAGTTTATTTAATAATACTTTACTTACTTTACTTAATAATAGACCTGAAGTGCAAGAGTAGTGATGTTGGCAATTTAGATATGCCAAAAAATGTCAGAAAGTGATTTCTTTACGTGAAAAGGTGAACATTCTCAATAAGGAAAGAAAAAAAAATTGAATGTTGAGGTTGCTAAGATCTATTGTGAGAATGAATCTTCTATGCATAAAATTTTGAAGTAGGACAAAGAAATTTATGCTAGTTTTACTGTCCAATCTCAAACTGCAAAACTAATGGTCACAATGCTTGACAGTGCTTAGTTAAGATGGAAAAGGCATTAAATATGCCTGTGGAAGACATGAACAGAAAACATGTTCTGATTGACAATGTGTTGCACCTGAAAGCATTGAACCTACACAAATACTTCAGCAAAGGATCCCTTGAAACAAGTGACACCAAACCATTTACTAAAAGTATGGGATGGTTACCACTTTATTTTGAAAATGAAGTAACTGAGATAAAATAAATTGCCTACTGCACCTATCTCTTACTCCTCCAACAAATTTAGGAATGCATCTTAGCCTGAAAAATGTGAAAAATCTGTTTTTGTTGATGAAGAAGCTACTGTCACATGAGTAAAATACAAGAAAATTTTAAGAGGGACAGAATGACTATATTCAAGTAACTCATTATAGTATAATATTATAACTGTTCTATTTTATGTTTTGTTATTTTTATTAATCTCTTACTGTGTCTGATTTATAAATTAAACTTCATCGTAAGTATGTATATATAAGGGAAAACATAATATATATAGCACTCAATACTATCTGCAGTTTCAGGGCATCCACCGGGGGTGGATATCCACATATACTCTGTGGATCAAGGGAATCTATGGTACTTCGTAACAGTTTTAGCTGTTTTTCTAGTCAGTTTTGGCTACCTGAACAAATTACCAAAGATTGGTTGACTTAAACACAAACATTTTTTTGTTACAGTTTGGGAGAGTGAGAAGTCCAACATCACTGTACTGACCAACCTGATGTCTGGTGAAGACATTGATTTTGGTTTGCAAATGGCTGCCCTCTGTAGTATTCTCACATGGCCAGAGCAGAGTGAGCAAGCTAGCTTTCATGCCTCTACTTATAAGACAATAATCCCATTCATGAAGGCTCTACATTCATAACTAATTACCTCCCAAAGGCCTCACCTCCTAATACCATCACATTGAGGTTAGGATTTCCATAAATAAATTCTGGGGGGACACAAACGTTCAATCCATAACATATTATTTTAAAAATAAAAATAGATTTAATTTTCATTTCTAAATCTAGAGAGATTCAATAGTTCTTGAAAAGATGGATTATCTTTTAAAAGATAGTTTAAAAGACTGCCTTGTTTCCTAAAAGTTTAAATGAGGGCTGATTTTTTTTTAAAGCATTAGTACAAAAATAGATGAATTCATTATAAGATTATTTGGTAATAAGCAATTTGAAAATACTGTTTCTCGTTGGCCAGGTCATAAAGCTCATTTTACCTAAATAAGAATTAAATCAACTAGGAATTCTATTATTTCCATATAAAACAAGTTGTGGTAACTGAGGAATAATTTAAAATATTTAATTAACCTGTAATTAAAAGAATAGATTTTCATCAAGCATTTATTATAATTTGTGCCCCATGCAAAATATAGTACACTAGTTTTAAATAGCATGTAATCATAAATTATAAAAATCATACCATGTAAAGGGAACTTGATGGGATATTTCACTATAATTTACAGTTATAAAAATATACAAAGAAAATATTTCACCACTTCCCGTGTGTGTGTGTGTGTGTGTGTTTGTGTGCACGCATGCAGAGTAAGATATAGGTGCAGTGGACAATTTGTTTTATCTCAGTTTCATTTTCAATATAAACTGGATGGACCTCATACTCTAGGTTTTTTTCAGCTTACAAAATTGAGAGCTTCTGAGCTGCTCCTGTGATACCTCAGTAAATTTCACTAAGTGAACATAGTTCTAATTAAAGGAGAGATAATTAAGATCAAATTAGGATCATTTCCCTCCAAATTCCCCAAAGTCTTATTCCACATGACAGTAATAAAGCTGTTTTAAGGATATTGACTCCTTTGGAAACAAAATTATCCTAATAGTATGCTTTTTATATGTAAAAATGGGTCATCTTCCCCTTAACTTCTCTAAAATTTGTGTAGCTTTTAAGACAGTATTTTGGGACCAGAAAGGGCCACAGTCTCCTCTGTACATATATTCTAATTCAGAGGGAAAGGATAAGGGTAAGGGATGAACAACGGTTTCTGCAAGTAGGTTGTACGATAGAAGAGCACAGCATGACTTCAGTTTCACATTGACTCTCATCTTTATATATACATGTTTTTTGATGCCACACATGAAGTTATCCCTAGGTCAACTTCAGAGAAAAATTGGGGAACATACAGTGTCCCTCCCAGGTTAATTGGCCAGAACAAGATGGCTGGCCTTAACTTTTCCCTCACCTTGACAAAGCGTTAGACAGCTTTCTTCCTGACTATGGGCTGCCGATCTCCCTTTTCTTAGAACATTTACCTTAGAAAGCTTGCAATTGTAAATTACTTCTCTGTCCCTTTGAGGTATAAATCTTCTCCGGGCCTCTAATCAGTTTTACAACCCAGGAATACCTTTCCAGAGACATAGGAGCCATCCTTTGAAATGTAATAATCAAGAAAAATAGAGCTCCTATCTTCAAGTCTCTCTGGGAGGATAGGAGCTTAATTTTTGTAAGCACCAGTGGGAAAACACAGATGACCCAATCACATTGACCAACTCCCCTAATGTTCTTCAGTAATTTTCCACTAGATTATCCAAGCATTTAAAAACTTTTCTGACTTTTATGTCAGTGGAATTGAGTTCAGTCTTTCTCAACTATTGAAATAGTCTTGATCCCTACTGTACTAGTCTTAAAGTATTTCTTGCCCATTTAACTTGTTTGGTGATATTTTTCTTCGACAATCCCAAAGTACCATGCATGCTAAATTTCAATAGCCTATTGAAAGATATAACCCAATTAGTAAAAATTGATATGTGTTCCCATTTTGTTATAAGTGATTATATAAAGTGATATATTAGTCTAAATTTAAAGAATTCTTAATTATATGTATTATTATAATTTTTCTAAGCAAATAAAGATGTGATATATATGTCTAAATATGTGGTTGTTTTTAATATCAGAATATATACATATATGTTGTTGCTATTTATATTAGGAACATATTATATGTTATTTACCTTTAAAAACATATGGAAGAGCACTTTTTTAAAAAAATTCAAGTTCTTAGTTTTTTTGTATCAAAGGACAATAGTATGATTTTATAAATGTATTGACTATTTTTAAGGAGGTATATATAATAAATACAAAACATATTTATTAAATGTAATTATATATTTATAATACATACTATAATAACAGAAGTTATGGGCAAATTAATGTTATAACTGAATTTTCAGAGGAATCTTTGTAAGCAGCAGAGAACAATTTTAGGAGATAATTCTAAGGAAAAAGAGTATAAGACATTTAAAAAGAGTTGGGAAGAAAACAATACAATAAAACAAAAGGAGAAGATGACAGATAAGAACATGTATTTTTGTAAAGATGTCTTGAAAGAATAAAGCCAAGTGGCTTTGCTGTTTCCTATCACTTTGGCTTTGACATTTAAGTAAAGAGTTAATCTCAGCATCTTTGAGCTGGTACTTTAAGTGGTACTATGTGTGTGGGTGAGGCCAAAGCTACTTGGAATTATTTTTATTATTTATTTAATATCTTACTTACAAGACCTCCCTTATTTCCTACCAGTCGGTGAAGATGGTGACAGTTAACATTTAGGAGCATGCATTTGAGACATTTATCCATTGTTGTAGTAACTATTTATAAGAAACATGCTACTCAATTTTTTCATCTAAATTGAATCTATAATTTTTAATCACAAATAACTGATTCTTGGGGAAAGTAATAAATGTGGTTTAGGTGTTATAAACACAATGTTCTCATCTTACTAAAAAACTGCTCAAGGTTTTTTTGTTTCTTTGATTTTTGTTTTCACAGAGATTTATTAAAGAATTCAGATAACATGATGGCTTCGTCTGCCAGTGCTGCTGTAATAAGACACCTTAGACTGGGTAATTTACAAGGAATAGAAATTTATTTCTTCCAGTACTGGAGGCTGGAAAGTCCAAGATCAAGGTGCCAGAATTGATGTCTAGTGAGGGCTGTTCTATGATTCCAAGATGGCACCATGCTGATGCATTCTTACTTGATAAAAGGCAGAAGGGCAAGAGTGAAAACCCTTCAACCACAAGACCTTTTATAAGGGCACTAATCCTATTTATGAGGGTGAAGTCTTCATGACTTAATCGCCTCCTGAAGGCTATGCCTCTTAATACTGTTGCATTGAGGACTGAATTTCAACATGAATTTCAGAGGGATCACCATTATTCAAATTATAGCACATGGGTAAAATCATGTATTTCTCCCTTTGTTTTGAAAAAAAAAAACAGTCTTAAAAAATGTTGCATAGCATACACACAAAGCCTCCTTGAAGGGATAAATCATATAGAACACACACTTGCTTCAACAAATAACATGTGGTTTAGTATCTACTGCCCTTTTTTTGTGGCGGGGAGGTGAAACAGACTAATTTTTAAGCAAGAGGAAGCTAGATATACTATATATTACTCACTGACAAATATATGAACTCCCTTTCCAGCTTTTCTTTGAGCAATTGCACTTAGGAACTCCTAATTATACAGTATATCAGCTAAGAGATATGGGATGACAACTTAAAGGCTTTCTTTCAAATTATGACTGCCATTTATTTTTAAGCAATATTATTTATTATAGAATAGCAGACATTCACAGCACTTTGCACTTCTTAGAATGGAAGGAGGGTCCCAAAGACCTTAATATCGGAAAACTTTAAGTATTATGTATCAGTCAAGCAAATGGAAGTTCTAGTAGGTGGAAAAGGCATATAAGACATGGCAAAATTAGAGAATAGTGACTACACAGGGAAAAATGGACTATAAAGACAATTTGAAATATGTGAAAGCAAGTATTTCATATATGCTAAGAAATAAGGATGATAATGTTTTCTCAGAAAAAGAAGAAAATATGGTAGATGACAAATGGAGCATTCAGGAAATAGATTGCAAAGCATATGGTGAAATATACAAAGAATATGAAAGTTTGACCATTGGTTTCCAAGTACAGAGTTCACTATTTTGGTCTTTTAGTTTTGATTATCTCATTTACCAACATGATGCTTTATAGAGTCCTTTATTTGGAAATGATTAATAGTTTTAATTCAGTATGTCTAGACCTTTTTTCTATGTTTTAAATGTTAGAAATATGTTAATTAACAAAAGCATTATGTATTATATATTACTAAGGTAATACAATATGTTAAAGTCTCTGATGTACACTTTTTGGTGTCATATCTTTCACTAAGAGTGAAAACACCATTTCCTTTAGAATCAGTTCTATCCGGATTATCCTTGCTATACGGTTGGGTTACTTATTCTCCTTGGATCTTATTTTTCCAATTTTTAAATGTGAATACTAATACCAACATGGGAATATTAATTAAGATAATATACATTCCTAGAGAAGAGGAGAGGTCTGGAAATTCTACCTGCAGCTGCCCTTTTTCTGTCAAGTAACAAGGCTATTGATTGTGATACTTGCACTTAAAGGTGATAATACTCTCCAGAAAAATCTTTACAGCTTTCGATAAGTTAATCTCCAAGAAAAAGTCTAGAAAATGCTTTTTATCCAAGTACTGGGATTCCCACACAAGGGAGTTACCTTGTTTTAATTCTGCGAAAAACTCTACTTAGTAAGTCATCTTATTTACCTAAAGGAAGGAATAATGTAATGTATATTTTCACTAAACTTTCTTTTTTTTTTTTTTTTTAGAATAACATTATTTATTTCCTTTTATCAAAGAAAGTAATTGATACACAACAGGTAATTTGGTTTTAGGCCCAAAGGTAGCAGCAATAACATTAATAATGGAAATAACTGAATAGTTATGTATGTAATGCCTGTCATAAAGAAAAGCTAGCATTTGAATTTTGCTTCTTTATCCCTATATTTTATCACAACCTTCTGATATTGTTTACCTGTGTTAACTTTTCCAGCATTGACTTTTAGAAAAAAACATGAACCTAGAGGTGCTATCAGTTCTGTAACTATTATTGCAACAGTGGATAAAAATAATTGAGCTTTGTTTTACCTCCAGAAAAAACAAACTAAGAAAAAAAAAAAACCAAAATGCTTGAGTTATAGCAGACACTAAGAGTTAGCTGCTCTAATGCATGTTTCCAAATCTGTTTCCTTTAGCTACATTTTGGCTACTTTTGGATGCTATTAGCCAGTAGACAGAAGGTGGATTTCTGCTTCAGTTTTTCTAAAGAATCTGCTCTCTTGACAAAGACATTACTGTCCTTTCACATTCTTTCTTCCTGCTGTAGGTGTCTGTATTGACAGAAGCAATTAGGCATCAGCACTAACAACTCTGAACTTTTTAATTAGTTCCAACAACTATCTTGTTATATACTTCTTATGTGAGAGAAAATAAAACCTATTTATTTAAGTTTGTGTAAATGGTGTTCTGATACCTGCAGCTAAAAGCATTCCTATCTTGTGCACTTTGTATGTTAGCCTGTTTGGTCTTCTATAACAAAATATTCTAAACTGGGTATCTTATAAACAAAAGAAATGTATTTCCCTATAGTTCTGGAGACTGGGAAGTCCAAGGTCAGTGTGCTATCATGGTCAGATTCTGGTGAGGGCCTCCTTTCTTCACAGATAAATGTGGTCTTTCTGCAAACTTACAGGGCAGAGGGGTTTATCTAGCTCTCAGGATCTCTTTTATAAGGATAAAATTCCATAAAAAGGCAGTAATTACCTCCCCAAAGCCCCCACCCTTTAATAGCATCACATTAGGGATTAGATTTCAACATATGAATTTTGGAAGGACATAGAAATTTAGATGATAGCACTTGGTTAGGCCATTTTATCTTTTAGCTATGAGTCTCCTCATAGAGTAAGGTACAGATCAGACAGATCATGTAGCCTGTATAGATACATCTATCCCCAAGGATATTGATTTTCACTCTATCATGTTAGCCTTGATCAGGTTATGAGGACTAACTTGGAATTAAAAAGATGATGGCAATTTGAAAATGCATTTTAGTTTTAATTTTGCCAATTATATCCTTCTCTCATCATAGCCAAGTTAATAAATTGTTACTTTAAATCAGATTTGCTAAAAATTAATAAGAATAATTATTTTAACTCTCCTAACATGCTTCCTTCAGTACTACATCTCATGAATTTATCTTTATGTATGAAATGGTAGAAAGAAATCTCTTGACAATGAAGAAAATAATTTTTATGTCTGTGGGTAAGTTTAAACAATATTTGTAAAATTAATAAAAATTGTGTGTTATTTATTTATTCAATTTCTCCAGCTTTGAGTGACTTTATTGTTTTCTAGTTAATCACAGAAGGAAAAAAAAAAGCAGGGACTTCTAAAATAACCTTGCTTCCTTGATTATAGACAATATGGCAGAGAATTTTCTATATGATATCTCAGCTATAATAATTATCTTGCATGCAACTCTGCTGTGTTTATTACAAAGGGAATATGATTATGGATTTATGGGACTAAGAAATTAGAACCAAATGAAGAAAGAAGAGATTGTATTGAATTTGTAGCATTGACCTTGTTCAGGTGAAAAATATGAATTCTTAATTGGATTCTCTTGGCTAAATACCAGAAAAAGCTGTAATGTAAAAAATATGTAAGGGAAAGTATAGAGGAGATATAAGGACTTATCTATGAAAGGCAGATGTCTGAGGCAAAAGCAAAATACTGTGTCATGTTCCAAGTTGGAGATTAAAACTGATTGACAAAGTTGATGTGAAATATACAACATGTTAAAAAAATAAAGATCAAATCAATCAAGATGTTGAAATAACTCAATAACTCATTAATCTAGACTCATTGTATTTGGACTAAACTTGGCTGATGCTCACATTTCAGACAAACTTCATCCTCTTATATCCAACATCATGTATGCCTGTCTCCCCACTGATGTCTGCATGTAACTGAGGAAAACACACACCACCAATGCCTTTTTTTGAGGTAAGAGTCAGCTCCAAAGCATTATTTCTGACAAATCTTTTTTTTTTTTTTTGAATTATAGTTTTGAGGGTTTTTTTTGGCTGTAGTTTATAATCGTTTGAATTTCATCTTTCTGCCTCGATTGGCATATCTCCTTGGACTTCAGGTAGGCATCTGGGTTACTTGGTAGTTATGAAGTGGTAATTCTAAAACCTCTCTCATAAAATATTTCTTACATTAGATATATACAAGCCTTTTGGGGGAGAAGTGGGGGGAGTTTGAATGTGAGAAATACAGAGATACTCAGAAGACAGTGATGTGATGTAGAATAATGACATTAAGAGAAACTGCAGTGAGCAGAACCCATGACTAGAAGTTGTGGTGTAGGAGGAAAAAAGAACTATGAGTGAAGCAGAAAAGTGGCTGAGTCACTGTCATGGTGACTCATTAGATTTAGCTTTTATCTAGAATGGAATTTCAATTTCTATGTGGTATGATTGTACAATTGTTGATAGGGTTTCTTGCCTTCTTTACTTCCCCATGCATCTTTTATTCAGGGAAACATTGTTTCCCTGAATATATCAGCTCAATTATGTTTCCACAACCTGAAAAATTCTTAAAAATACAGTCCACATGCACAAATTCTCATATTCTGATCTGGGTGTAAAATTTTACTGATGCTGAACAGTAGTGAGGTCAAACCCCAGCTAAAACAGCTTCACTAAGATATGAAACTGAGGTACCTGTTTTTGATTATTTGTTGCTTGTTTTATTTGGTTGGGTATTGGAAAATCCTATTTGCTTGTCTGTCTTTTAAATAATATTCTATGTGAAACTCTAAGAAAAGTCATGATATTTTTACTGTATTTGAAACAAAATATAATCAAGACTTGATTAATAACATGGATTCCTCACTCTAGGTTGACAAATGTAGCATTATAAGAGAATTAAAATGCAAAGCTTGCAAGTAATATATAGCAAGTAATATAATGTCCCTTAGGTCTGTCACCTTATATCATCCTCTAAATGCAAGTCCCTTCTGTTACCTGTTTCTACTACACTCTTACCCTAAGCTGTGTCCTATCTCCTCCCTTTGGATTTAATTTTACACTACAGGCTTCTTTTGCCAACCCATTCCACTGAGCCATCTGGAATACCAGTACACCATTGAAAAAAAAGCAAAACAACACAAAAGTTACATGGCATCAGTAAATTCACTGAATGTTCTCTACTCTTTGCCTTAACTAAAATCTATTTCTATTTCAAGGGTACCAGGATCCTTATAAACATACTGTGTGATTGAAGAAGGTTTACTGTTCCATTCTGTATTCTGTATATGCAGAGAAATCAGGAATAATGAGGAAGGGAAGGGAGAATGGCAATTTCAACTTCTTTCTGGTTACTCTTACTTTTTCAGAATTACTCCCTTTTACACTCACTCAAGACCCTTCCTTTGTAGGGTGACCAACTCTCACTGCTTCCCTGGAACTGTCTCAATTTTAACACTGAAAGTTTTGTGCCCTGGAGAACCTCTCAGTCACATACAAATTAGGAGAGTTGATCACCCTAGACCTGAGGTAATTATCACCTCACATCCCTCCTGTGTTTCTAATTCTTGCTCTCATGGAACCACATGGTCAAACATGGCTTCTATTTCTACTGCTTGATGGACACTACTAAAAGTTTGAAAGCCTCTCTATTTGAAGAAGTGCTCTCTTCCTGTGCTTTGAGACAAAATTCACTAATGGTTTTTTTTTTTCCTGCCATTCCAGAAACTTCTCAAGTACTTCAAGGTCTCTCACACCATTGATATTTTAATGCTGGTGTTCCTCACGGGCCTTTCTCTTTACTCCTTATTCTACTCAATATGTTCTTCATGGATGGACTCATTTAATTCCATTGGCTTTAATTATATCTAATGATCCTTAAATCAGTCTCACATTTGAGCTCCCTCATTTATCTATTTCCTGTTGGAGATTTCCACTAGATGTTCCACATTCACCTCAATATGTCTCAAACTGAATCATAATCTTTCTCCTGCTCTTCTATTTCTTATTTTGGTAAAAACCACAAATATACATCCAGAGACTTAAACAAGAAAACTGACTTATTCCATTCATCTCCCTTATAGCTCCCATTTCCACACTTCTACCCGATACAGTGTCCAGTTTAAATATTCTATCTCATTAATGCATTTTTTTCTTCTTTTATATATATATATTTTTTTTAAAAAGATGGGGTTTCACTATTGTTGGTCAGGCTGGTCTTGAACTCTCGACCTCAGGTGATCCACCTGCCTTGGCCTCCAAAGTGCTTGGATTACAGGTGTGAGCCACAGCGCCTGGCCTTCATTAATGCATTTTTATATGAACTCTTATTACATAACTTATCAACCAATCTAAGATCATTTCAAAGTCAAAAAAGGAGGCTAATCAAACAGAATGCTGATGAGGGACTGTGTTAAGGAAAACTGAGTCCACAAGGGGCGTGGTTTCAAAGGCAGGAATTTTCCAGTGCCATGCCTCCAGCCACATCTCCATCTGGGAATGTAAAGTTCTTTGTCTGACTTTCCCATGCATTGGCTAGGTAGAAATTCCAGGTGAGCTTCTTTGTTCAAAAAACCTATGAAAAGCTCTGGGAGGAAGGGCCTTTGTTGCAGACCTAGCAGCCAATCCAGTATAGAAGTTAAAGATCAATCACTCCAGTGGAAGTTTGAAAGAACTCTCATTGGACAACATGAATGGAGCGGGAATAACTCCAAGGTTAAAAACTCACTTCTTACCTATACAGATTCATCCCTCGGATCCCCTCCCACAGCAGAGTGGCAGCACTCTCTCCTCTCTCTCTCTCTGCCTAATAAATTGCTCTCTGCTAAACTGTTTGGGTCAGTGATAGTTATCCAAACAGTAAGCTTACTCAGCCTCCAGGGCCCGTTCTCCCATTCTCGGGGCAAGAGAGGTAAAGGACCTGGGCACATTGGGGAAATCATCAGATGGGATAACTGAAAGCATCTTTGGGGTGCCCCTGCAGCTCCGCTCCCATCCCCTGATTAGAGCATGGGGAGGGAGCTGAGCCCCTGCACCCTGCCCTGGTTACATCTTTTGGTAGCCAGCCCGGAGCAAACATCAGAGCAGTGAGTGTAGCGGACCCCTTTCACTTGCAAAAATCTGTCCTATTTGCTTCTTTAAAATCCACTAAGGAGAAAGTGGAGGGCAGGGCCTGCATGGGGCTGTGCGTGCAGCATAGTTGCCTAGGCAGGCCCCACACAGCCTTTCAGTACACTGCAGACGGACTTAAAGATATAGCACCAGGTTTTCTCGAAACTAGTTTCCTTTTCTTGCTGCTCTCTCTTTCTTGGGGTCAAGTCAAGGGCTGGGCAGTGGGGGCAGATTGGAGGGGAGGGGGCGGGGTGTGGCAAGGACAGGCGTGGGGGCTCCTTATACTGCAGCTGCCCCTAGGTGCCCCTGCTATTGTCCTTGCCACGGGGCCGCATGAAGCAGAGTGGGTTAGCTAATCCAAGCCAGCCAGCGGGCCTCCCGGAGATGGCAGTGCAGGGAGGGCCTGATGCACACACATGGCCCTGGTGGCCGCGATGGTGAACAGTGGCACTCCAGGGGGTGCAGCGTTGGTGGCCCCAGCCATTGGGCCAGGTAGTGGTAGTCAGGGACCCATGCCCACAGTGCCCTCAGGCTTATGCTTATGAGGGCCTCTGGCAGCATAAATGCACAGGGCCAGTTTCCTTGGTCCACAGTGCTAGGTTATGTCCTAACAGAGCCAGAGTCTATCAGTGGGTACTGGAGGCTATTGGACATTATGTTTTTGTCACCTGCTATTTCCCAATCCAACTGAGTGGTGCCAGAATTTAATGATGTATGATTTGTCTTGCCTAGGATTGGCTCTCCATGCAGAACTTCTTCATCTAGAATACCATAGTCAGACTGGGCCCCAAGGCTCAAATAATTACAGGCTCCACAACCCTAAGACATATTTCTATAATGAAAATTGGGGTGGGGGAGGAGGCCCAGGTCCTGATGGCATTGTTCCAACCATGTGGCCATCTATTACCTTCTTTAAGATCGTTGTGCTTAGAGGTCCCTCCAAGGAGTTTATCCTCCTAGGGCAGTTTTATGATCAGACCTATATTAATTGAACTCTTGATAGGGAATATTGGCACCCATCACCCAAGGCTCACTGATTTAGTTCTTCAAGGACACGCCAGTACAGGGCCACTAATCCTGGCAGTCCTAATGTCCTTAAGGTGGCCATAAGGACATTTAGAGAGTGAAGATATGCCCATAATGCTGGTAAGCATGATTAAACCCAGCACATGGAGGCCTAGAAGATGATCATGCATCTAGGGCACATGAAAATTACAAGGTGCTATAACTGGGGGACACCCCAGGGCTAGCACTACAACTGGGGGATGACCCAGGGCTAGCAGTTGCAAGGAATAACCTAGGGATGCAAGCATTCCTTTGTTCAATTTCAGATGGGTGCTACTCTTTCCAAGGCAAAATTGCCCTTAAAGTATATCCTGGATAACTGGGACCAATTTGACACACAATCTTTGAAGAAGGAGCAGCTCATTTTTCTCTGCCAAACAATGTGGCTGCACTACCCTCTGCCAAGTGGAGAAACCTGCCCTCCTAAGGGAAGTATAAATTATAACACCCTTCTACAATTAGACCTGTTCTATAAGAGGGAAGGCAAATGGATTGAGGTTCCCTATGTGCAAGTTTTCTTTTTCTCTAAGGAATAATCCTCAGCTATGTAAGGCCTGTACCCTTTACCCTACTGGCCCCTCCTCAGGACTACCCCAACTTTAGGAGTCCCTATGGCTCCCCCCTCCACCGATGCTGACCAGGTCTCCTCAGCTCCTATAACCCAAGAGGAGTTAGGGAAGGCCGAAGCACCTCAAGCTGCTAGGGTACCCCAAGCTACTCTGCCCCCTACAGGCAGTTGGAGGAGAATTTGGTCCAACCAAGGTACATACCCCCTTTTCACTATCTAACTTAAAGAAATCAAGGCAGACTTAGGAAAATTTTCAGATGACCTGGACAAATACATAGATGTTCTGCAGGGTCTGAGTCAGTTCTTTGAGTTACATTGAAAAGATATCATGTTATTGCTTAGTCAAATCCTAACCAGCAATGAGAGAGAGGCTGCTCTATCAGCAGCTCAAGAGTTTGGGGACACTTGGTACCTTAGTCAAGTACGTGACCAAATAACGCCAAAGGAAAAGGATAGTTTCCCTACAGGTAGACAAGCAGTCTCTAGCATGGACCCTCACTGGGACCCTGACACAGAACAGGGAGACTGGAGTCATAGGCACCTAATAACCTGCATACTTGAGGGATTAAGGCAAACTAAGGAAAAGCCCATGAACTATGCAGGTTTATCTACCATAACTCAGGGAAAGGAAGAAAACCCAACAGCCTTCCTTGAGTGGTTATGGGAGACCTTAAGAAAGTATACCCCTGTCACCAGACTCCATCAAGGGTCAGTTAATATTAAAAGACAAATTTATTATGCAATCAGCAGCATTAGGAGGAAGCTCCAGAAGCTGGACCTGGGGACAGAACAGAGTCTAGAATCATTACTAAATCTAGCAACCTCGATGTTCTATAATAGAGACCAGAAGGAACAGACTGAAAAGAAAGGAGAGACCAGAGAAAAGTCACAGCCCTAGTCATGGCCTTCAGGCAAGCAGACCCAAGGGGCTTGGAAGAGAGAAAACCTTGGGTTAGCTACCAGTCTGGCAGAGCTTGCTACCACTGTGGCCTACTGGGACACTTTAAGAAAGATTGTCCCCAGAGGAACAAACCACCTCTTCATCCTTGCCCACTGCGCCAAGGGGATCACTAGAAGGCACACTGTCCCAGGGGATGAAGTTTCCCAGGGCCTAAACTGGCTAATGAGATGACCTAACAGCAGGACTGAGGGTGCCCAGGGCAAGCACCAACACAAGCCATCACCCTCACCGAGCCTCGGGTAAAGCTGACCATAGATGGCCAGGAGGTCGATCTCCTCCTGGACACTGGTGTGGCCTTCTCAGTTTTACTTTCCTGTCCTGGACAGTTGTCCTCCAAGTTTATAACTGTCCGAGGAGTCCTAAGACAAGCAGTCTCCTGATATTTCTCCCAGCCCCTAAGCTGTGCCTAGGGAGATACACTCTTCTCCCTTGACTTCCTCATCATCCCAAAAAGTCCCACTCTTTTACTAGGGTGGGGCCTGTTAGCCAGAGCAGGAAGCATTATCTATATGAACATCATCAGGGAGGAAATCCCTCTCTGCTGCCCATTATTTAGAGAAGGGATTAATCCTAAGGTTTGGGCCATGAATGAACAATTTGGATGGGCAAAGAATGCATGCTCAATTTAAATAAGGCTAAAGGATCCCATCTCTTTTCCTTACCAAAGACAGTACCCTCTAAGACCAGAAGCCAAAAAGGGGCTACAGGTTATTGTAAGGAACTTAAAAGCTCAGAGTCTAGTAAAGTCCCGTAAACAGCCCTTGTAATACTCCAATATTAGAAGTACAAAAACCTAATGGACACTGGAGGCTGGTCTAAGATCTCAGGCTTATTAATGAAGCTGTAATCCCTGTATACCCAGCTGTACCCAACCCATACACCTTGCTTTCTCAAATACTAGGAAAGGCACGATGGTTTACAGTTCTGGACCTTAAGGATGTCTTTTTCTGTGTTCCATTATATCCTGATTCCCAGTTTCTGTCTGCCTTTGAAGACCCTTTAGAGCAGAATTCTCAGCTCACCTGGACAGTGATACCCCAGAGCTTTCGAGATAGCCTCTACCTGTTCAACCAGGCTCTAGCTCAAGAATTTAGTCATTTTTCACATCCAGGTACCCTGGTTCTTCAATATATGGATGACTTACTTTTAACTGTGAACTCAGAAACCCAGTGTCAGCAGGCCATCCAGGACTTCCTAAACTTTCTTGCCACCTGTGAATATAAGGTTTCCAAACCAAAAGCCCAACTTTGTAGGCAAGAGGTAAAAACCCTGGGCTTGTCTTGTCTAAGGGCACTCAGGCCCTTGATAGAGAATGTCTGCACCCATACTGGCCTTCTCTGATCCAAAGACCTTAAAATAGTTGCAGGGATTCTTAGGAATAACTGGTTTCTGCCTATTGTGAATTCCCAGATATGCTGAAATAGCCAAACCCCTATATACTCTGACTAAGGAAACCCAAAAGGCTAACACTCATCTAATACAATGGGACCCTATAGCTGAGGCAGCCTTGAGACCCTGAAGCAGGCACTACTGCAAGCTCCAGCTCTAAGCCTTCCTACAGGGAGTGACTTCTCCCTATATGTTATGGAAAAGTCAGGAGTGGCACTGGGGGTTCTCACCCAGACTCGGGGCCACGCCATAACCAGTGGCACATCTAAATAAGGAAATTGATGCAGTAGCAAAAGGCTGGTCACACTGCTTGCACGTCATAGCCATGGTGGCTGTACTGGTCTCAGAAGCTGTGAAAACAGTGCAAGGGAAATATCTAACTGTATGGACTTCACATGATGTAGCTGGAATTCGGGCCTCTAAAGGAAGCTTATGGCTGTCCAACAATCACTTACTGAAATATCAGGCCTTAATACTCAAAGGATCTGTACTTCAGCTGTGCACAGGTGCAACCCTCAATCCAGCTACTTTTTTTCCTAAGGGGCAGACAAAGAACATGACAGGTTATAGCCCAGAACTATGCAGCTCGAGAGGATTTCTTAGAAACTCCTCTAGCCAATCCTGACCTTAACCTATAAGTGTATAGGTTATACACTTATATGTAGTGATGGAAGTTCATTTATGGAAAATGGAGTTTGAAAGGCAGGATATGCAATAGTCAGTGATGAAACAGTAATTGAAACTAATTCCCTTCTTCCTGGAACTAGTGCCCAGCTGGCAGAACTAATAGCCCTCACTTGAGCTCTAAAATTAGGAAAAGGAATGAGAATAAACATTTACATGGATTCCAAATATGCTGACCTCGTTCTGCATGCTCATGCTGCCATATGGAAGGAAAGAGAGTTCCTAACCTTGGCAGGAACTCCCATTAAATATCACAAGGAAATTTTAGACTTATTACAAGCTGTCCAAAAACCCAAAGAGATAGCAGTCTTACACTGCCAAAGTCACCAAAAAGGAGATGAGAAGGAAGCAGAGGGCAATCGCCGAGCTGACTTAGAGGTGAAAAGAGCAGCTCGACAAAAATTTATAGAAAGATCTTTAATACGGGAAAACCCTCCCTAGGGAACTAGACCTCAACATTTATCAGAAGAGGTAGAGTGGGCAATCTCCCAGGGACATAATCTTCTTCCTTCAGGATGGCTAGCTACTGAAGAGAGAAAAGTACTCCTACCTGCTGCCAACCAGTGGAAAGTACTTAAAACCCTACATCAAACCTTCCATATGGATATAGAGAATACACATCGAATAGCCAAATCTATATTTATAGAAAAAGGTCTCTTCAAGGCCATCCAACAAATAGTCAAAGGATGTGAAGTATGTCAGAAAAATAATCTTTTGGCACATCGCAAAGCTCCTCCTGAGGAATAGCGAACTTGTCATTACCCAGGTGAGGGCTGGCAAATGGACTTTACCCATATCCCTAATCCTCAGGGATATCAATATCTGTTAGCATGTGTAGATACCTACCCAAACTGGGTTGAGGCTCTCCCTTGTAGAACAGAGAAAGACCAAGAGGTAATAAAAGTCCTGATTAATAAAATAATACCTAGATTCAGACTCCCTCGCTGTCTTCAAAGTGATAATGGCCCTGCCTTCAAAGCTGCAGTAACCCAATGAATTTTGAAAGCATTAGGAATACAGCATCATCTCCACTGTGCTTGGAGGCTTCAGTCTTCAGGGAAAGTGGAAAAGATGAATGAAATACTTAAGAGACACCTAAAGAAACTGGTACAGGAAACCCACCTCCTGTGTCCTTCTCCATTACCAATAGCATGCTTAAGGGCTCGAAACTCTCCTCAGAAAATAGGACTCAGCCCCTATGAGATGCTTTATGGATGGCCCCTTCTTACTAATGATCTCGTATTAGACAAGGAAACAGCAGATCTAATAAAAGATATAACCTCCTTGGCTAAGCACCAACAGGCTCTTAGGACCTTACCTGAAGGACAGCCTAGGGAAAAAGGGAAAGAGTTGTTCTGCCCTGGAGACTTGTTGCTTGTTAAGTTTCTCCCCTCGGACGTTCCCTCTCTAGGCCTGTGTTGGGAAGCACTGTTTTTGCTTATTCTGTTTACCCCAAAGGCAGTTAAGGTGGAGGGAATTGAGTTGTGGATTTATCACACTCCGCTGAAGCCTCGGACACCTCCTGAAGAAAATCATACACCCTCTACTCCACAGCCTGAAGTTCCAGGACATGGTCCTTCATAAACCTGTGAGCCAATAGAGGATCTACATTTGCTCTTCCAACAAGATACCAGGAAATTTACTACTCATAAGTCTAATTTACATCCTGGCATTAATAGGACTATCACTCTTCCCTTTACTATTTGCGACTGGACTCTGTATGATTGTCCCTATGGATTGGCCTAATAGCTCTCCTCCTCTCCTTCCTAATGTCACCCACCCCCCCCATGACAATTTATACCAACTCTCAGGTACAGAGTCTTCTCTTGCCAAGGCCACACCATACTCAAACTACAATTATTCCTTTTATGGAGGGGGGCGGAATAATAGGAGGACTTGGTACTGGCATTGGAAAAGTTACTAGCTCTACCAAGTTTTACTATAAGCTATCTCAGAAGTTAAATAATAACATGGAAAAGGTTACAGATTCTCTCTGCAGAAGCAGCTTAATGCTTTAGCTGCCATAGCTCTTCAAAATAGAAAGGCCTTGAATCTGCTAACAGCAGAGAAAGGAGAAACCTGTCTCTTTTTAGGAAAAAAAAATGCTGCTACTTTTTATAAACCAATCAGGTATTGTCTTAAACAATGTTAAACAACTCAGGGACCAAATCAAATACAGATTCTGTCTCTTGAAAGATCTTCAAGAGACAGAATCATGGGACTTAACAACTGGCTGTCCTGCCTCTACCCTCTCCCAGGCCCATTTATAACCATTCTATTATTGCTGGCCTTCAGCCTTCTCATCTTTAACCTTCTTGTCAAATTCCTTTCTTCTAGAACTAAAGCCATAAGGCCAAAAATGGTCCTGCAAATGGAACCCCGGATGTCCTTGGCTCATGAGTTCTATCGTGGACCTCTGAATCAACCTGCACCCCTGGAAGACTCCCCTTTGAAGGAAACCTCAACTGCAGGACCCTTCTGTACCCCTATTCAGAAGGAAATGGTTCAAGAGCCATCACCCATGTCCCAACAGCAGCTGGACTTTCCTGTTCAGAGAGGGGACTGAGGGATTGTGTTAAGAAAAACCGAGTCCACAAGGGGTGTGGTTTCAAAGGCAGGAATTTTCCAGTGTCATGCCTCCATCCACGTCCCCATCTGGGATGTAAAGTTCTTTGATTTTCTTGCTGAGCTAGGTAGAAATTTCAAGTGATCCTCTTTGTTCAAAAAGCCTGCAAAAAGCTCTAAGAGGAAGGGCCTCTGTTGTGGACCTAGCAGCCAATCCAGTATCGAAGTCAAAGATCAATCACTCCAGTGGAAGTTTGAAAGAACTCCTCTCATTGGATAAGAACATGAATGGGGCAGGAATAACTCCAAGGTTAAAAACCCACTGCTCCTTACCTATATGGATTCCTTCCTTGGATCCTCTCCCACTGCAGTGTGGGAGCTCTCTCTCCTTTTCTCTCTCTCTCCCTGCCTAATAAATTGCTCTCTGCTAAACTCTTTGGGTCCACAATATTTATCCAAACAGTAAGCTTGCAGAGCCTCTAGGGACCCCTCCCCTTTCTTGGGGCAAGAGAGGTCAAGGACCTGGGCATATTGGGGAAAACATCAGATCAGAGAACTGGAAGTGTCTTTGGGATGGCCCCACAGCTCTGCTCCCATCCCCTGGTTACACCTTTGGCAGGCACAGGGAGGGAGCTGAGCTGGTTACACTGAGACAACAAGGGACAACTGAGATTCTTTCTGCTCTTTGCTTTGGGGTTTTCCAGGAGGATATGTGTGTTGCAGAGGTAGGAGGTAGAGAAGAAGATTTATTTTAAGGAATTGACTCATGCACCTTGTGGGGACTGGCAAATCAAAAATCTGCAGGGCATCCTGGCAGGCTGGAGATACAGGATAAATTGGTGTTGCATTTTCAAATCATAAGGACATCTGCAGGCAGAATTCTTTCCTCCTTAGAAAACTGCAGCTTTTTCTTAAGGCCTTCAACTGATTGTATGAGGCCTATTCATATTATGAGAAGCCATCTGCTTTACTCAAAATCTATTGATTTGAATGTTAATTACATCTAAAAAATACCTTCACAGCAACATCTAGAGCAGGCATTTGACCAAATATCTGGGAGCTCTAGTCTATCCAAGATGACACATAAAATTAACCATCACAGCCTTGCTTAAAACACTCTTAGCTTCAGCATATATTATCCCTCCTCCTTGTACACTAGCAGTTCCAGAATGAATCATTCTATTTAATATAGTCTTCTTTTTACCATACACAACTATCGCATGCTCTAGGATGTCTTCCCTATCATCCCCTATAAATTATTGCACTATTTTCAATTTCTTGTTGCCTGGTATACAAATCTCCGGCATATAAATATAATTCTGTTTGTAGCTATGTAGACTCTATTCTATACTGCTTGAGGACAAGTACCAGATGTTATTCAACTTTATATCCACTAGCCTTAGGATAGTGCCTACCAAATAGTTGAGATTGATAAATAAACTTTTTTGTGCTTCTACCATTGTGAGTCATTGTACTAGTTACTGGTGTAATGAAAATAAAAATACAAATCTTACTTGAAAGAGTATACACAATAATTAGGGAGCTACACATATAAATAAATGATTTTAATCATTCCTAGCCACCTAGAAAGGAAAGTTTTTTGGTTTGTTTTAGTTCATTTGTTTGCTTGTGGTTGGTTTTAGTTTATTTGTTTGTTTGTTAGCATATTTTGCTTCATTTCTCTGGTAACAAAATTTTGTGTTTTTTTAACCTGATTTGTTGAGAAAAAATACAAATTTTCCCAAGATTCATTTTCTCTATCTGCTAATGGTGACTAAAGTAAAACTGTAGCACAACAAAAATAAAGAAAGAAAAATATTTTCAATTATGTAAACATTGACTTAATAGCAAAATTTCTTCTTGTGACACTTTCAGGCAGAATAAATGGCATTCAGTGTCTGACACCAGGAAAATACATTCACAAGATTAAAAGTGATTTTCTGGATTAATAGTGACTTTTGGGTCCTCTGAAGCCCATCTCTCTGTCTCCAGATGGAGTGATCTTTTAATCTTCCTGGACAAGTGGCTATCAGTACTCCATCTCCAGGGAGGGTTCCACTAGTGTTATTAACAACTGCCATTCAACTTTACCTAGGTTTTCGAGTAGAACTGTCACATGCTGACTTCAGCTTATTTATATAGTGTTTTTCCAACTGTCTTAATCAGAAAAATAGGATTTTTAGATATGAATTTTCAGTGAGAGAACTGAGCTCTATAAGCCTAAAAACAAATTCTATAGCTTCAATTTGATTTTATTTTTCTTCCAATGGGGGAAAAAACCATTAATCTCTTTGTATTCAGATATTTTCAAATTATTTAGCAAAATAAAAATAACAGAATGTCTATTTTATAATATTATCTCAGGTTAAATCCAGATTTCCTGCTGAGTATTGCCTTAATCTCTTTGTATTCAGACATTTTCAAATTATTTAGCAAAATAAAAATAACAGAATGTCTATTTTATAATATTATCTCAGGTTAAATTCAGATTTCCTGATAAGTATTGCCTTATGGAAAACCACAGAGTACTCTATGATGATAATCCATTAAGTTGTTAGAAGTATTTTTAAAATAAACATATTGAATACATACTATCACTCTTACTGCCCTATCGGTCATTGAGAAAAGGGCTTTACCTATTTTTTCCCTTGGTTCCAAGGATTATTTATTTATAACAACAACATCAAAATTGTTATAATTTATCCACTAGGGGAAAAACAACTAATACACCGATTATTGGTTATTTTTAGAAGAACACTTGAAGAAGCTTTACAGACAGCAATCTATGGGAGAAATGGAAGATAACATAGTTTGAAATACAATAGACACATTTAAATTCCAAAGACAGCACATTCCATTTCTTTAAAAGCATTGAAATTGATGGTGCAAGTGCAGTAAAAACTCAATTAACTGATACCTGACTTGTCTGGAATTTCAATTAGCCATATTTCCCCCATATTTGATTTTTAGAAAATAATGAAAAATGAAGAGGAAGAATCCCTCACTGATACAAACTTAAACACTTTTAGTCATGCCAGTTTCCCATTGAAAGATCTTCAGTAAGTCTCCTTGACTTTTCAATTTCTTCTTCCCAATAAGCTGCTTCTTTCTAATTTCTACCTGTAACTAGAGCTATCTTAAGTAGAGATCTTTTCTATCTCCATTTCAGTTTAAACATTTGAAGACTGAACTATCTTCTTAGATACAAGGCAGACTTTCTTGCCATGACCTATATAGCTCCTTCATGGCCAGTACCCCACTTTTCTCTCCATCATTACCTTAAACCACACTTCACCTTGCCTTCCATTCTAACTGCTCCTGCCTCTGTCATCTCTGCATTATATTTATCCTCACTCCCACTGCAGAAGTAGTTTTTCTTCTGGAAATCCCTTAGCCTAGTGAATATCTATACATTGTACACTAAGAGGAATACATCTGATACATGGGTAGATTCCAGTTTAATTTACACGTCCTTAAGAAAACCTTCACTGACATCTTCATGCAATGAAACCCACATTATCTGCTCTTCTAGCACATACTTCTTCATAATTATTATAGTTATAATTTAACAAATATTTTGTGATTTGATTAATATGGATTTATCATTCATAAACACTTAAAGGGCATCCAAATGTATTTTTGTTTGTGATATTGTTTCCAGTCCTTAGTACAGTATTTGTACATAGTGAGTTCCATGAAAATTAGTTGAATGGGTACAAGTAGAGATTTCTTGTAAAGAAAAATGAAAATCTTCAGAAATCACTTAGTACTCTTGTTATGAAGTGTTTTGAATTTCAGAGACATTCATTCTATTTGAGACCATAGTGGAAGCCCCTCACAATGCTCTGACTCAAACCTACTTATGAGACTGACTTTCATGGACTGTCAGTGAAATCAGAAGAAGCCTACACCTATTCCTCCTGTCAAGTCAGATAGAATTTGGTAGAGAAGAAAAATGAGTGACCCTATGATTTTATAATCAGTCTATGATTTTATAATTTATGAGTTGCAATTTATGATTTTATAATTTTTGAGTTGTAAAAAAGCTCTAGAAATGGATTGCCTTTATAGGGAAGTTTGGGAGGCCCCAGGATAAAGAGTACAAGGAAATAGGGTAGTGGATAAGGTTAAGGAAAACAGTGGTGAGGGGTAAATATGAAAGGAAAGAAGATGAGACATGAGTGTGTGACCCTGGTATCATGAATCAAATGCCACTGCCTGATGCCTCCTTCCCCCATACCCCACCAATACACACACACACACACACACACACACACACACACACATCTGGACTCTAAGACTGAAACAACTTCCTTAACACCTGCCTTATTACTCTTGAAAACTTTATAATGACCTTTGAGAACTGGCTTGGTTAAGATAGCTGAAATCTTATCCATAGCAGGTAATGACCTTCATGGGTATTGATGACCATCAGTAGTACTGACATTGAGGCTAAAGGAATAACATATAATATCTATTTACACAGGAAAACCTAGATATACAACCTAGAAACGGGGTCAATTTAGCCACCTGATTCCCCCATTTCCTCCTAGAAATAGCCTCACGGGCCTGCCACAAAAGATAAATAGATTAGATGACAGGTAGATAGATAGATTGATAGATTGATAGATACATATAGACGCGCCTATACAAATATGTATACATACATATATATGTATGCATGTGTATGTATGCACACACATATAGACACAAATCCCAAAATCAATGTAGATACATAACCGTTGAGAAACAGAATGAAAAGCTCTGACAACATTTCATCAATCTTAAGAAAATTTTGTAATATATGTCACGCAGTGTGGCTTATGATGAGATCATTTAAATAAATTGATTTATTTTCTGTCTTTTAGTCTTCACTTTTGTTCAACAAGGGCATGGATTAAACAAAAAATAAGCTATTTGACATTAATTTTTGTAACTTTTCTAAGCTTATTATTTTCCAAAATATATACAGTCATCCTTTGGTTTCCACAGGGGATTAATTCCCAGACTGCCTCGGACATCAAAATCCATGTAAACTGCATTCTTAAAGTCCTCCCTGTAAAATTTGCACATATGAAAAGTGAGTCTTTAGGGTTTCGCATTCTGAGAATAATTTTACTTTCCATCTGCTATTGGTTGCTGATGTGGAAACACCCAAAGGACCTGACTGTATTTATTGAAAAAAATATAAGAATAATTGGGTTCCTGCAGTTCAAACCTGTGTTGTTCAAGGGTCAACCTGTATTTTAAATCTGAGTACTAAGAAATAGGTAATTATGTATTTTTAAAAGCATGCATTTATTTGCAAGACTAATATATTTTGCTCTGAGGAAAAATAGTTACTAGTGTGAAAATCAGATTAATATAAATGAAGTTTCAGAGCTATGAGATACTTTTGTGACCATTTATTCATTCATTTGTATTACTCAAGTAGTACTTATGGCTGGTCAGCCTTATGGCTGGCAGAAAGTAGATAAAGATTCTATCCTTAGGGAACATCTGCATATGAATTGAAATGTTCTAAATTGCTAGCTGGAACATAGTAAATACTTTGAGAGTTATGTCTCTGGTAGTTCAGAGCAAGGGTGTCTTCATCTAACAAGGAAGATCAGAAAAGTTTCACTGAGTTAATTAACTGGCCCTTTCTTGAAGCGTGAGCATGATCAACAAATGCAAAAATAAATTAGCAATGGATTTTTTTTTACAGTCGCACAATTCTTTCTTTAAATGTAATAGTTTGTGGGACTGTAGGAAATAAAATTGATAAGTGCAGTTGGAACAGAGGTAGATAGTTGAAAATCCTACTACAAACCATATTCTCCTACACATTTCCATAAAATGTAGATTGACCTCATCTAAATACCACTTTTGCATGAAAAAGGAAGCTTAAGAATAAGTGTTTTATTAGTGATCATATAGCCAGATAAGAGGTCACAGCTATTTAACAACAAAATATGTGGTAGAACTTAGGTCCCCTGACTTCTGCTTAGGATGAAAGGTATTAAAAAACAAGTGGGGTTCATAAATCAGGTATTTGGTGTAACTCTCAGCTCTGCCATTTGCTGACTGTATGTTCTTGAGCACCACATGTAACATCTCAGAATTCAGTATCCTCATCTGAAGAAATCAAAATATTATCCAGTACTATTTGAAAGCATCTGATGTAAATCCTGGAACATAGTAGGAACCTAAAAATTGATTTAAACGACCCCTGGATTCATCTAATTCTTCCACATATGAACACTAACATCACTAAACTTTTCTTAAAACGATTGGGGGCACTGGATATTAGGTAACTAATATGTTTCCCCCTGTTATATCAGTTTAGTTTGGCAAGGTCACCACACTTTGCACTATTACTGGTTTTGTGTGATTATTTAAACATTGTGTTAAATCTTGTCTTTTTTTTTTTTTTAAGGATGAAATTGATTAAAGATTGAGGAGAGCTGAAACTAATGCCAGTACAAGTGGGAGCTGGCTTGAAATCATTGGGCATGCTAAAAGTAGTGATTTGCTGGCTTTAAACCAACACTCACAAATACAAAACTGGTCATATGTTCAATTAAAAATAACTATGAAATGTTAGAAAAATGATTTAAAAGACAATATATTAAAGTAAGCTGAAAGAATGGAAAAATTGAGAAATATTTTAAAATAGGTGAAGATTGTCAGGAAAAAAATCTAGTTATCCAAAGGCAAAAGAAGGTACCCATATAAACAGAATGGTTGTTCAGATAGCTTTACATAGATTTCTTTGCATCAGAAGGAAATTCTCATTTTCATATTTTCTTGACAATTTTCCCAAAATAAAAATAGGATTCAATCAAATCTCTCCTCAAATTCTAAAAATATTGTTTTCAGTTCTTACATAAAACAATAAGAGTATTTGTCTATAAAAATTAAAGGCCAGCCAGGCACTGTGGCTCATGCCTATAATCCCAGCACTTTGGGAGGTTGAGGCATGTGGACCACTTGAGGTCAGGAGTTCAAGAGCAGTCTGGCCAATATGGTTAAACCCTGTCTCTACTAAAAATATAAAAATTAACCGGGTATAGTGGCATGTGCCTGTAGTCCCTACTCAGGAGGCTGAGGCAGGAGAATCACTTGAACTCAGGAGGCAGAAGTTGCAGTGAACCAAGATTATGCCATTGCACTCCAGCCTGGACAACAGAGCAAGGCTGCTTCTCAAAAAAAAAAAAAAAAAAAAAAAATTAAAGTCCATTATTTTATTCTAAGAAATTGCTTCAAACTAACTGAAAGAACTAAAATTTGAGATGATAGATTAATTTGTAAAACTAAATATGCATTTGAGTATTTTAACTAATGTGTGTGTTGCTGTCTTGGATTTAGTCCACTGAAATAGCCACACGCAGAGATATGCACATAGATTTATACATTCACCTATACTTGTTAGATAGGTGTTTTTTGCTCAGTTTGTATAATTTCACTATTTATATAACGTGTCCAGGAAATCTTTAGGTATAAAAGCGGACAATAGTCTTTTTTACATCTGACATAATCATGACTAACAGGAAATAATTTGGTTATTATACAAAATAGTATCACAACCAGTGATCTAACAGAGCTTCAAAAGAAATATACTTTGAACACTTTATTCTATTTATTGAATTGTGAATTGTGATCCACATAGAATAACTCCATGAAGACAAGCTAAATGGTTGTTTATTCTGACAAAAAATTTATTTTGAACATTTGTCAATCCATGCTTTTAATCAGATACTTGGCCGCCCAAGGAGATAGACAAGTGAAAGTTCTAAGATATTCATACCAATAGCTTCACCTTCAGCAAGACTGAAAAAATCTTATAAAAAGTAATAACCTTAGCCAGTATTTTACCTGTTACCTATATAAAATGTAATCATTTCTTGGTAAGGGTACAGCTGAGGAAGAATATATCTTCACTATTACTTCTTTACACTTGATGGAACTGAGATAGAAACAAATCAGAACAGCACTAAACAAAATACAATTCTAACTTAGGATGCAGAAATCTCTGACTGCAGTCTGAAAGTGTTTCTTAGTCTTTTTTGGTCTTAGTTTATTTATCTTTTATTACAAGAATATGAAGAACTGTCCAACCCTACTTTACACAATTGACATTAGAAATATATGAGTTAATACAATGGGATGTTTTGAAAAATATAAAGTTCCAAACAAATTCACTTAACATCCCTAAGTAAATGATGATAGTCATTCTTCCAAGCACAAAATGGGCCGCCCCTAAAGAAGTGCTTTCTGTTTTAAAAGGTATGTGGACAACTACAGCATATTCTGAGGTTAAAAATCAGAAGAATAAAAACCCTAACTGAGTCACAAAAGAAGGAAATATGTGGCTGGTGAAGTAGAGTGGTTTATCATAGTTGACTCTAGGGATAGATATAGAACTAAATGAGCAGTAATTATAAGAAAGAGATTTTCCAAATTAAAAAAAAAACACACACAAAACTACATTTGAATAGAGTTATCCAAAAGTTGAGTCAACTGTTTTAACAGGTGGTGAGTTTATTGACATACCTGGACATTAAGCAGAGGCTAGACTGCCACCTGAAAGAAAAGCAGAGAAGAAAATGGAAACCTCTGATGTAATCAGATTGTATGACTGTTATGGTCCCTACCATTCTGATTTGAAAGGTTGCTATGTAAGATCATTACTATCATTGCATTGTTCACTGTTCTGGTTATTTATTACTATACAACAAATTATCTCAAAACTTAGGTGGCTTACAGCAATATTTTTTAAATTCCCACAACTGTGTTGGTTGACTGGGAGGATCTTCAGCTTAAAATGATATTATTCAAGGCATTGGAAAGGCCAGAAGGTCCAAAGCAGCTTCACTCACATAGCTGGCCATTAGTGATGGCCAGCAGCTCTTAGATCTGCTGAGGCACCATTTTCCTTCCTGTGGGCCTCTACACATGGCTGCTTCCTCACAAAACATAGAGATGGAGTTTCGAAAAGCTGCAGATCTCTTAAGCCTTAGCCATCAATGTTACTTTGACTCATTGATTGTTCTTGAAGTATTGCTGTGTGAGTAACAGAGCTATTCCAGAGTCAGTGTGTCAGGAAAATGCACGAGGACTTAAATAGCTGAAGCAAGGGATCACTGGGGGCCATTTTGGAGAGTGGCTTTCATAGTTGCAGTACTAGTTGTTAAGGGAAAAAATGTGGTAATAGGCACAATTTTAAACAGGTATTTTTCAGGGCAAGAAAGTAGTCCAGAATTTATTGAAATTAGTTACATTTTTGGAAAGTAGGTTAAAACATAGATATCATAGCTTTATTCTGTTGACTTACAGATTTTAGTCAAATATAAAGTGTGAGTAAAAGCTGTTTAATCCAATGTAACAAATAATAAGCACTTATTAGATGTCAAATATGGGACTAGTTACGGGAGTAATGTGATGTGCCTGATATAAGCCTTGCCCATGAGAAACTTCCTGAATAACTGGGAGGCAGACTGGAAAATAGATAATAACAAAATGGAAGCAACAATATTAAAAGAGAGTTGTATAAAGTGCTGTGGAGAATACAATTGAATTGTTCCCAGAGATGAAATGAAATATCATCTTTTCTTTGAAAGATGAGTATGCATTTTTCTAGCAGTGAAAAAGAGATATGTGCCTACTTTTTGTCAGGTGTTGTGCTAGGTGGCATTTATCAATTATCTACTTTGGTTTTTAAAGCACCCCCATGAAACAGAAATTATAATAACCATTTTATAAAAAGAAGAAACAGATAAAATTACTTATCCAAGGTTAAACATATCAAGGGACTGTGATTCCAAAATCCATAGTCGTTTACTACTCCATATTGTCAGGCAGTAATAAAAGCACATTGAATTTGAAATACTTTCAGGATGTTTACTACTCTTTCCATGAGACTGACTAGGCAGGGATCATATAAAAAGTCTCCCCTGCTTCTACACATCCTCTCTAGAATTCCTCAATTCCTCATATCACTTCCCATGGCCTACTGTAACAATTCCCTGTGGAAGGCTGAGCCAGGCTCTCCCTTATCTTAGATGTTATTTCAATATAAAAATGTTCAGTATATAGGAAGTTGGAAATATTGATCTGTAGCTCAAGACTGATATATGTTCAAATGTAGATCAGAAATCATAAACATGTAGTTAGTAGTAGTAATACTAGAACTGGTAGAGGTAGAAGTAGTAGTAGTAGCAACATAATAATAGTAAGAAATAAGAAAATGTAATTGTAATAAGCTCTAATGCTGCAATGGTATTACACATGCTATTCTGCTGGAACATTCTTATGTACTTCTTTAAACCTTAGACCAAGTAAATTCTACACTACATTTATATCTTAGCTTATACAGAGTATCTACTCAGTCTTCCTTGATTTATTCAGCCTAGGTTCAAGTATTTTACATATTTTATTAAAAATTATATTCCTTTACTTCATAGAAAGAAAATTTATTTGTATGATTTAAAAAAATTATGCCTGTATTCATTTTTAGTGCATAAGCTCTAACAGGGGGAAAAATAATCTCTTTTTTATTGCATTGTATGTCCTACTCTTACTCAGCAGACAGTACATAGTAGATATTTAAACTTTCCTGAATACATGAAAGGATAATTAAAGCCTGGGCATGTAAAATGTAAAAAGAATGCTAAACAATATCAATTTTTAAGTAGCAAACTGTGAAAGTTATGCCCTTGAAAGAAGCAGAAGAAAATGCTATTGACTCTGACAGAAGTAGTAGAGGTGGAAGTAGTATATATATATTATACACACACAAACACACACACACACATGCATGCATACCTCATTGGTTTTGTTTCTCTGGAGAACCCTGATTAATACAGACTTTGGTACTGAGAGTGGTTCTAAAGGAACAAACTCTTAAGGGCAAATTCTCTGAATTGGTTTTGGGTTTTCCAGAATTGGATCTGTAATCTGATTAGATTTAAAGTCACTAACAACTATTTTCAGTAGTAAAGATAGTTCATGGTGTGATCTGGCATTACAGATGAACAGAACATCAACAATATATAATCGTAATCAAATGCTGTTAAGAAGCAAAGATCTGAGAGATCCTGGAATACTGAGGTCATTAGGCTTTGATAGCCCAGAAATTTAGATTCCTACATAAGCAAAACAAATTTAAACAGTAAATAAAACAAGTGTAACTAATGAGAAACCACCAACTGACCTCTGAGTACTTTCCACTTTGACCAATCAAATATATTTATCTTGATTTTGCAAACATAAAAATTTCCTTTTTGTTCCTCTCATTGGAATGGTAAACCACTTTCAGTCTGGTTTTTCCCAATTCATAAATTGTTGAATGCTCAAATAAATTCTTTAAAATTGTAATGTGCTTAAGTTTTTGTTGTTGTTGTTGTTGTTACACTTCTAATGTCACTGGATAAAGTGGGAAAAGAAAAGGATGAGTGATCCAAAATGTTGCTGATTTTGAACGAGACCCAGAATAAAATGAAAGCTCTGCAGCAGTTCCAGGCTGCCATTTAAGCTCCCATATGTGCAAGTGAGCCATATGATTCAGCAGATGCAATGGTGTGTTAATTGTTGGTGGCAGTTAGCGATGCTGTTTGAAAGTGACAGGTTGGTGTGCTCCTGTAGGTGACTATATACTGATTCATAGGCTATGGCCAATGGTTTGGCCGAAGGACCAGGGACTTTTCCAATCAGAAAATGAATGACAAAACACTCTGAAATACCCTAGCATGGCTGTAATAAATACATTTTAAACAATCCTGCTAACTCCATTTTGCCCACTCTGAGCTATGTTGTCCACCCTGAGCTACGTAGGGCATTCTGTTCTGAGAGCTTGTGGTCTGAGACACCTGGCATCTTTGTAACCAATTTTCTGAGAAACAGGGCCCACTGGCCTATACATCCTGTACTTGCAACCGTGCAACTGCTTACCCCACATCCTGGGTGAAAAAACAACTTTAAGTAGAACTTTTTTGTTAGGCACCCCCCACTTCCT
>PVKP010021698.1:0-16309 GCA_004027715.1 Plecturocebus donacophilus
CTCACTGCAACCTCCGCCTCCTGGGTTCAAGCAATTCTCCTGCCCCAGCCTCCCAAGTAACTGAGATTATAGGTGTGTGTATCAGCACTCTCGGCTAAATTTTGTATTTTTAGTAGAGACGGGGTTTCACCATATTGGCCAGGCTGGTCTCAAACTCCTGACCTTGTGATTTTCCCACCTCAGACTCAAAAAGTGCTAGGATTACAGACGTGAGCCACCACACCTGACCCTGAGCTACTTTTAAAACCACAAAGCACTGCTTGGGCATGGTGGCTCACCCCTATAATCCCAGCACTTTGGAAGGCCAAGGCAGGTGGATCACGAGGTCAGGTGTTCAGGACCAGCCTGACCAATATGTTGAAACTCCATCTCTACCAAAAATAAAAAAATTAGCCTGGCATGGTGGTGCCCTTCTGTAATTCCAGCTACTCTGGAGGCTGAGGCAGGAGAATCATCTGAACCCAGCAGGCAGAGGTTGCAGTGAGCCAAGCTTGCATCACTGCACTCCAGCCTTGGCAACAGAGCAAGACTCTATCTAAACAAAACAAAAGAAAATAAAAACCATAAAGCACTTTCCTATCATCTACCATGGTGGTAACTATGATTTGGTCTGCCATGAGTATTTATTATTTCATGTGTGTGTGCACTATCATGATAATTGCTGGCCTTTAATAAAGAGGTCATAGCATTTCCCAAATGGTTTTACATTTTAATATGTAAGTTCTTTGAAGATCCACTTCCCATTCTGTTTACTTTATAAATGCTGATATATAATGTGTATATATATATACATTATATAATGTGTATATATACATATATAATGTATATATATACACATATAATATATATACACATATAATGTATATATATACACATATATATATTTATAAGTGCTGATATATATAATGTATATATATACATAATATATATGAAAATATGAAAATTATATATCTTATAAAATATTCTCTTTATTTCATAATTTATAAAATCTTGAATACTGTAATTGCAATAATCTCCTAAACCAAAATAAACATATAATATTTTATCCTTCTGTTAAAAAAAATAAGGTGGCTTAGACTTTTAGAGAGATCTAACATTTATATTGCCAATAATAGTTTAGGATTCAAATTTTAATATAATGTATATGAAAGTAAGGAACTAACTCATATTCCTATCAATAGTATATCTGTTCCCTTTTCTCCAGAACCTTGCCAACATTTGTAATTTTTTGACTTTTTAGTTACAGCCATTCTGACTGGTGTGAGATACTATTTCATTGTGGTTTTGATTTGCATTTCTCTAATGATCAGTGATGTTGAGCTTTTTTAAATATAATTGTTGGCTGCATGTATGTTTTCTTTTGAAAAGTGTCTGTTCATGTCCTTTATCCATTATTTAATGGTGGTTTTTTTCTTGTACATTTAAGTTTCTTATAGACTTTGGATATTAGATCTTTATCAGATACAGTTTGCAAAACTTTTCTCCCATTCTGTAGGCTCTCTACTCACACCGTTGATAGTTTCTTTTGCTGTACAGAAGCTCATTAATTTAATTTGGTCCCATTTGTCATTTTGTTGTTGCAATTGCTTTTGGCACCTTCTTCATAAAGTTTTTACTTGTGCCTACCCATTGTGGAAGACAGTGTGGTGATTCCTCAAAGACCTAAAGACAAAAATACTATTTGATCCAGCAATCACATTACTGAGTATAAACCCAAAATAATGTAAATTATTCTATTTTAAAGACACATGGACATGTATGTTTATTGCAGCAGTATTCATAATAGCAAAGACATATAATCAACCTAAATGCCTATCAATGATAGACAAAATAAAGAAAATGGGCTACATATACACCATGGAATACTACATAACCATAAAAAAGAATAAGATCATGTCTTTTGAAGGGACATGGATGGACCTGGAGGCCAGTATCCTTAGCAAACTAACACAGAAGGAGAAAAGCAAATACTGCATGTTCTCACTTATAAATTGGAGCTAACTGATGAGAACACATGGACACATACAGATGGTAACAACACACACTGGAGCCTATTGGAAAGTGGAGACTAGGAGGAGGAAGAGGATCAGGAACAATAACTAATGAGTAGTAGGCTTAATACCTGGGTGATAATGTGTAAAACAAACCCTCATGACACAAGTTTACCTAAGTAACAGACCTGCAGATGTACACTTGAACTTAAAAAACGTTTTAAAAAACTTGTTTTAAAAGAAGTGTATATGTCATAACAGCTCAATAATTTTCAGAGAAATAACATTTTTGGTCAATGTTACTTTTTAAAAATCATTCTGTCTGATAATTGAAATGTCATTAATAATTTCTCTCATGTTTACCTTTAAAGTGATTAGTCATCTTCTCATTAGTTCAAACATTTCTATTTTGTATTCAAAGCAAGAGAATGAGAGATGCTTCTTAGGAGAAAAGAGAAAGCATTCCAATTTTGTAGTTTCATATTGGAGAAACAGTTTTTTATTTTTAAAGATATTTATTATTATTTTTTTGTGACAAGCTCTTACTCTGTCCCCCAGGCTGAAGTGCAGTGTTGCAATCAAAGCTCACTGGAGCATCCATCTACCAGGTTCATGGAATCCTTCTGAGTAGCTGGAACCACAACCTGTGCCTGGCTAGGTTTTTGTTGTGGTTGTAGAGATGGGGTCTCCCTTTGTTGCCCAGGCTTGCCTCTAAATCCTGAGCTCAAGTGATCCTCCTGTCTTGGCCTCCCAAAGTGCTGGGATTTTTTAAAATAATTCAGATCTGTTAGAAAAGAACCTTTCTGACAATGTCTGACATTGTCATTAGTCATATAACTCTAACCCATTACAGACATTGTTCTTCAAGCTTCTGCCCCTTCCTTCCCCTCCCATCTTCTTACTCCCTTCCTTCCTTTCACTCCTGTCTTTTCTCTTCATTCTTTCCCCAGGAAATGTCATGATTGTGTCTACATATTACCAGATTTAATTACATACGTCCTACAGGTACCTCATCTATACAGCAGGCTCTTTATGCACTATGATCTTGAGTGCCCAGAATTGGATATCTTGTCTAGGATGATCAACAAATTGTAAAATTGATGAGAACAGGTCTTAATAATGAATGTGTAGTTTCTCTGATCTATGACTTGCTCTAACACTGACAGCCACTCAGGCTTAAAACTGGTTTTATCATTGTCTCACTGTTGCTCATCCCCCATATCCTACACATTTTGACTCATTTGGTCATATGTGCAAGCATTTTTCCTCTCATGGGTGTGCGTTCATTTATTCAACCAGCTTGTGTTAGTAACACTTCTATGTAGGGGGCATGTCTTTTCTAGGTGCTTTAGAAAATGAAACAGGATCAATCAAACGTGGTTCCTATGATTTTTCGCCTATGATGTGTATTATATTTGCTCCTAGTTGATCAGGCTATAATCACTTACCTTGCTCAGGTTGCCTAAATATCTAATTATGTGAAAGTTTCACTGCCATCAGTTTCTTCTCATCATTTCCAGAGTTATCTTTCTAAAGAATACCCCAGGTCATGTCACTCTTTTGCCCAAAACAAACACAAACAATAAAATAACAAGAAACATTCCTGAGATGAACTTACTCCCTAATTTGGTGAGAAGGGGTTATCAGGAGCTTTGGTGGTAACTCTAGGCCAAAGCCAAGAATAAGTTACTTTTATAGGGAGGTACTTTAAAATCATAAAGCTCTGTTAAAAATTGAGTTCATAAAAAGTCACCTTAGCTTTCTTTTCTTATATTTTTTCCCAAATTAATGAGGTGTATCTATATTTTTTAACATTGATTGCTGCCTCCTCTTGTTAATGAGAGACAAGCTGACTTACTATTATGCTGAGAATGGAGATAGTTAAGAAATCTAAATAATATCATGATGGCATTGTGAAAGCAAAAGACGAGTAGTATAGCTCTATCAAGATGAGCTCTCACACTTTACCTCAAGGAAATAGGCATCCTGCTTTCTCTTTTCTCCTTTCCAAAGGGCTCATGGCAATTTGGTCAGAATGCTCCTCCTACATATAGCAAAACAAAGCAATGCAAAAAAATATTTGCAATCTGAATGTTCATAAAGTGGATAATGTATTTGAGCCTTGTGGGGTTTTTTTCTCTCCAATTATTCATAATGATGGTTTTCTCTGCCTGAAAAAACCTTCCCTATCTTAATTGCCTTTTTTTTTTTGGTTTCGTCTATAACACCTACTATGGTGACTAAGATTTAGTAAATATTTAATGATTATTTTATAAAAATACAATTTTCACTGTATTTTTTATATTTAAGCTGAAGATGCATTAAAAAGTAAGTGATAACACTTAAAACAGGGATCAAATATTAACTAACTCAAGACATAACTTGATGTTCCCTGAAAAGCCAGTGACATTATTTTAAAAATAATAATAGCAACCTCACTAGAAAGACCGTGCTATTAATGCTACAACTAGCCTGTTGTTTAGCAGATTTCCTTTCCTGCCTTTTTGGGTTTTATAGCTGGAGGCAGGTGACTCATTAAAACTTGAAAAGAGTTTCTCCAAATTCAATTTCTGGATTCTCTGCAGGAATAGGCTTTGTAGAATCTCATTGAGCACAGGCACATTTGTTTGTTTGTTTTGTTTTTCTTCATCAACATGGAACTCACTTAAATTGATTAGCAGTTAGAATTAGAGTCATTGCACATTGTTTCATAAGCCACACTTTCATATCCAGAATCAGTAGGTTGCTCTTTAATTCCTGCTAGTGGGCCATGAGTTTTCACCTTTTATTCACAACTCAGAAAACAGGAACCTTGCCATGTAGCGTCGGAAGTAAAGTTTTTCGGATCTTTAGAAGTCTTTTGAAAGAAAACTTATTTTAATATGGCGATAAAATGTTATTACATCTGACAGCAAAATAAGTGTGTGTGTACATATATAAAAATATATATGCACATATATATGTATATGTATATATAATGTGTCTGTATATATATATATGATATAGACCACTTAAAATGAGAAGAAAACAAATTATAAATCAAAGAAAGTAGGATTATTTCTCTCACTGTACAGACAATGAACAATTTTTGCAATGAGATATAAAAGTTAAGCATTTTGTTCAAAATCATAAAATGAGCAATGTATCTGAGAAAAAAAATCTAGAATACTCCCAGCCTCATTCTCTGTCCTCTAATTCTGAAACTATATTTTCAGTTTTATACTCTGTCTCACAGTACTCCCCTACTAGGCACTACTTTTGTCAATAGAAAAAGGCAGCTTTATTTCCTGGTTCTATGATACCCCATCTTTCCCTGTCAGTTGCCAGCTACCTGCCTAGGAACATCATATAAGTTTATATCAGGGGAAGTCATCTTACTTGATCTTCCAAGATTATTCTTATTTTTTTCACTATTGCCAAATGATCTCAAAATCATCAGGGATTTAAAAGTTTGGTTTAATTTTTAAATTAAAAATTTTCAAAAACATATATATTTGTGAAATAATGCAACAAGATCTCTAACGAACATAATTTATATGTGCCCTTATCTCAAGAACTCAGACCCAAGAGCTCAGAGGAAACACTTTTAATAGTTTCCAGGTTTACTTCTTTTGGCTACCTTTACATTTCCAAATAAGGTGCCTACGTTGTCATTTCCTGATTTATCTTCTTCTGCAAGTATCTTATTATAGATCAATAAATTCAGATTTATCTCAAAATCTTTCTCTCTCTCTCTCTCCTATATGTCAGCGTTTTTATTTCCTCTCTCAAGCCACTTTGATAACTTGGAATAATAGACCTAAACCAGTGTTTCTTGTATTGACAATTTGTTATGGATTGAATTTCATCCTCCATGCCCTAAATTCATATGTTCAAGTCTTAACTTTAGAATATAACCTTGTTTAGAAGATAACCTTGCTTGAAAATAAGGTCTGTAACTGAGGTAAAAAAATTAAAGAGAGGTCATTAGGGTGGGCCCTAATGCTATGTGAATGGTGACTTTAGAGAAAGGGGAACTGGACACAGGAACCCCCACAAAGGAAAGGTGATGTGAGCAGACATAGAGAAATGGCCATCTGCAAGCCAAGGACAAAGGCCTGAAGCAGATCTCATCCCCAGATCCTTCCGAAGGTGGCAAGCCTGCCAGCACCCTGATCTCAGACTTTTATCCTCCAAAACTATGAGACAATGCATTTCTGTTGTTGTCAGTCACTGAGTTTGCGGTACTTTGTTACAAGACCCCTAGGAAACTAAAACACGAGTATATAGCCATGGGTCTCATGACTACACACCACTACCTCTGACCATGGGTGTTCCCAGAGCAGGACTAATGAAGCGCCCCAGTCACTTGACCTTAGGCCCAGTTACAGCTTACAAGCTGGTAGCCCTGAAAGTGCACTGGGTCTGCTTCTCTTGAGATAAAGCATTGCTTTTTTTTTTTTTTTTAAACAAGTCTATAAAAACTATCTTTAAAGCAGCAAATTTCGCTTAAAATGTTTTAAAAGTTCAGTACAAATCTGAGACCAAAAAAGGGATCCTGATTAATTTTCAGAGCATATGCTATCGTGATTTTCTAACTTCCTTTATATCCCCACACCTGGCCCTTCTTGTTTCCAAGTCACAATTGTAGAAAAACACCACATATGTAAAAGGATCTATTTCAGTTAGCCAACGAGCCACTGAAGTTTATTATATGATTACAGAATCCTCCAAGAGACATTTCCTTGAGAAAAAGAGAGTTAATTAGGGTTCAAAGTAATTACAAAAGCAAGAATCATGATATGAATAGATGGATAAAGAAATACGTGAAGAGTAACAAAAGGTCCCACATTTTTGTTTATTCTTAAGTAATTGGGTAACCTTAAGAAAACTGCTTAGCCAAAATCAACATCTCTTTATATATTACAAAGGCTAACAGAATTTTCTTTCTCAAAATTTTCTAAGAATGAACATTTGAATTGTTTAAAGCCAAATATAAATTGTTTCAATTATTTCTTAAAATAAGTTTACTAATCTAAGAAATCAGAATTTTTGCTTGACAGTGAAGGTTTTAGAAGATATACCTCTATTTGGGATTATTTTTAACATATCATTTTATTTAAAACATAAAAATTACTAGATCAAATGATGTGACTTACGTGTACACAATACAAACTTCGAGAGCTATTACTTAACAAGTTAAACTTTTTGACAAGTTAAACTTCTTGACAGGCAAGTTCTTATGAGTAGAATATATTCATTTGACTTTTGGGTCAGTTGCACAATATACATTTAAGAAATTATTTTTCTATTTATTAAAAAATCCTATTAAAAATAAGCATTCTCCAACAAGTTAACATTTTTTGTCATTTTAATTTAGTCCAGAATCTCATCTCTCCTACTGAAAACAGGCAGTAAACATTAGCTTCTTCTCTTTTCTCCTACACCTTGAACATGTTTCATTGAAAAATTAACTCAAAATGTTTTTTCCACCTAAAGTACTGATTCATTCTCTGAAATAAATTATGGGGACATGAAAGATATTATAAGGTTGAGGAAGACTTTAAAACTCAATGTAGTTTATGAAATGTACCAAAGAAGAAAGTAATATTATAAATAATAATGAAACCAAACGTAGTGTTTAAGTATCTTCTCTCTTAAGTGTCCTAGATTGCCAATGAGTTAGTTAGAATCAAAATTGATACTTTAGACTGGGCACGGTGGCTCACACTTGAAATCCCAGCACTTTGGAAAGGTGGGGTGGGCAGATCACTTGAGACCAGGAGTTTGAGACCAGCCTGGCCAACATGGCAAAACCCTCTCTCTACTAAAAACTACAAAAATTAGCAGAGTGTGGTGGTAGGTGCCTGTAATCCTAGCTACTTGGGAGTCAGAAGCACAAGAATCATTTGAACCCAGGAGGTAGAGGTTGCAGTAAGCCGAGATTGCACCACTGCAATCCAGCCTGTGGGACAGAGTGAGACTCCCTCTCAAAAAAAATAATAATAATAAAAGGAAATTGATCCTTTATTCTACTCCACTGCCAATAAGAGGCAGTTTCAACATCCCTGACATCTTGACAAAAGAGAATTTAGATCATCATGCATGAGCCCCATCAACTCATTCTTCTCTACTCTAGATCTTCCCCTGCATTTAATACACTTATTTCCTTTCAGGCTCCTCCCCATCCTGCACACTGCCCTAACCCACTTACCACCCCTTCTCAGGAGCGCAGGAAGGATGATTCCCTTAGTCCGAGGAAAGATCAACCTCTGCCTGCAGGCTGTGCCTCCTCCAGACAACATGAATGCTTCAGCCCCTGATCTTGATAGCATCATATCTTTGCCCTCCAGGATTGTATAACTTTAATTATTTGCATTTTTATTTTATTTTGAATATCTCCTTTTCCATGGTCTCCATCCTCTCTATGTATATACATGCCGACACTTCAACCACAAATGTAAAGAAAACAAAAAGAGCATCACATCTCTCCTCTCTCTCTCACACACACACACAGACACACACACACACACACACACACACACACACACACACACACACACACACTAAACCATTTAAGCTTCTGTTCTTTTCTAGTTCTTCCAGTTCTCACTACTTGTACCCTAAAACAGCTAACTGTAGGTATTTCTTTAATTTTTCTCACAGATTTTGCCCTTTTTAATATCCCTAAATTTGGCTGCCAATTTTGCAACTCTAGCTGACCTTATATCTCATATATAGCCAAATTGTGTGTGTGTGTGTGTATACATTCCTTCACACACACACACAATTTATATATATATATATATGAATATATGAACATATTTTTTTTCCTAGTGCCCCTGCTCCTTGAAGCTGAGAGGATTTTACAGTGTTTGTCATGTTTTGCTTCTTAAAACTTGACTTTTTTGGTGGATGTGGACATCCTTAGGCCTAGGTTTCTAAAGTCAAAACTGAGCACATTATTATTAAAGATGTGTTACAAAAATTAACCCTTTTAATTGCTGTCATAGCCCCTTGAATCTACCTCTCACTCACATTTCTCACCTTTTCCTTGTTCTCAAAAGAGTTTTTAAATTTTTAGTATCAGAAAAGACGAGAATATTTTAAAGGCTCTTTAAAATGCTTATAATGTGCTCAGTGACTACCTGCTGGATTGAACTGAACGAGTTTAACAGGTAAAATGTAATCTTATTCCAGCCTTTGAAAGATAGGCTAGTTTCAGAAAAAATCAGTCTGTTAATATCAGTTATGATTTATTAATTTTTAAGAGACAAGGTCTCTGTCACCTAGGATGGAGTGCAGTGGTATAATCATAGCTCACTGCAACTTGAACTCCTGGGCCCAAGCGATTCTCCTACCTCAACCTTCTGGGTAGCTGGGACTGCTACCAGGTGTGCACTTGGCTATTATTATTTTTTTTTTTTAAAGAAACGGGGTCTATGTTGCACAAGCTGCCAATTATTTTTTAATTAGATGAAATTTATACTTTAACGTGTGTGTGTGTGTGTGTGTGTGTGTGTATATATATATATATATATATATATATATATATATATATATATATTTGAGGTAGAGTCTTGCTTTGTAGCCCAAGCTAGAGTGCAGTGGTACAATATCGGCTCATTGCAACCTCTGCCTCCCAGGTTCAAACAATTCTCCTGCGTCAGCCTCATGAGTAGCTGGGATTATAGAGTGACACCACCATGCCCAGATAATTTTTATATTTTTAGTAGAGACGGGGTTTCGCCATGTTGGCCAGGCTGGTCTTGAACTCCTGACCTTGTGATCCACCTGCCTCAGCCTCCCCAGTTGCTGGGATTACAGGTGTGAGCCACTGTGCTCAACCTTTGTTTTTTGAGACGGAGTCTTGCTGTTGTTTCCCAGGTCAGAGTGCAATTGCAACCTCCGACTCCTGGGTTCAAGCAGTTCGCCTGCCTCGGCCTCCCAAGTAGCTAGGATTACAGCCGTCTGCCACCACACTGTATTTTTAGTAGAGATGGGGTTTCACCATGTAAGCCAGGCTGTTCTTGAGCTCCTGACCTTATGATCCACCCACTTTGGCCTCCCAAAGTTCTGGGATTACAAGCATGAGCCACTGTGGCTGGCCTTTACCTTCTTTTTATGTTTATTTTGCACATATGTTCATACTAGTTATGAGACCCCCTATTCCCACAAAATAAAAATATAAATGTCATACATAGAAGAAGCATATATGTAAGGTCTAGACAAATAAACAAGTCAATTAACAAAAAATTTAATCATTTTTCCTAGCCACAGTTTATTTTACATATCTCTTGTAATCAGTTTTTCTGCTTATTTCCTTTATAAGCAGATTCAGATGAAGACTAAGAAAAATAAAAATTTCCTGGACTTATAAGCTCATTGTAAGTCTAACCATCAAAAATTTAAAATCATATTATTCATAAAATGCATTCTTGAGCTAGACATTTTTATTTTCTGTTTTAAACATTTAGATGCTCTTCACACTTATTTTTAATGGCATTTAAGGTTCTAAATGTGTTGTTCAGCCATGCCCTTCCTGTTACCTTAGTAGGGGCTCAGTTCCTCACCCACATCCTTGCACACTTGACTTCTCCCAATAACATAAAGTTGGAAGATGGAAGTTGATTGTACTGTATCCCAAAACGGCTTTTTGACATCTGAAGAGACATCATAAAAGCTGAACGCTCCCTATTCCTCCCTTGACTGCATTAGCTTCCTTACCACCTTCCACTAAATTGCTACCTCCAGAAAACAGAGCTTCATACTAAGTTTGGAAAGTGAATATAGGTCACTAACACAGCGGGGCCGTGTACTGCAATTTGTCCACCAGCCTGACTTATGTTGTGTTCTAATTTCAGTAAGAGGGTGCTGATTCTTAGCTAAGTGGTAATTGCACCTGCAGTACTAAAACCTTTCTACATGCCTGGGAAAGCGCGCTCACCATCAACTTGCAATCATTTCCTGCCGTGCTCCGCAATAGTTTCTGAGTTTGCTGGCCTCGACCTTCAGAATGACTCCCTGGTTTCTTCTATAGAGGTAGTTCCGTGGCTCCCAGAGGCATGCTGTTACTGTCAGCAGGAGACCAGGCATAAGACAGGCTAAAACTTTAGATCGGTGTCCTTCATTGTGTTCTAGGGCTCTAGGGAGAGGTTTCACATGCTGCCTGGGACCTAACTCTCTCTCATCCAGAGTTCAATCCCAGCCATTAAAATATCAATGGTAGAGCTGTTTTATTTTTTTAGACGGAGTCTCGCTCTGTAGCCCAGGCTGGAGTGTAGTGGCATGATCTCAGTTCACTGCAACCTCCACCTTCCAGGTCTTGATTTAAGCAGTTCTCCTGCCTTAGCCTCCCAAGTAGCTGAGATTATAGGCATATGCCACCATGCCCAGCTAATTTTTGTATTTTTAGTAGAGACAGGGTTTCATCATGTTGGCCAGGCTGGTCTTGAACTCCTGACCTCATGAACCACCAGCCTCAGCCTTGCAAAGTGCTGGGATTACAGGTGTGAGCCACCGCACGCAGCCAGTGGTAGAGAGTTTTTGTTTGAAATCCTAAACGTCAATCCACATACTTAACCATGTTAGTACAGGATACTGGAATTTTTTTTTTTAATGAGACAGAAAATTTACAGTTGCTGCTTTCTTTCTTCCCATTACATACTTATACTAGGGAAACAAAACGAAACATTCTATTTTAATGTAAGCAAGATTGCACAGGGATTCACCAATATGAATTAACTGATGTTGCAAATGCTTAAATATCCATGCACTTCTTTTAAGTTTAAAATGTATTCCGACTTCTTACTTGGATTTAAAAAAATCTCAAATGAGGTCAATGTTTGCTTTCTCTTTTTTGTTATTAATACTCTACACTTTATGAACTCCTTCACTCACTAGAATTGGATCAGAGTTATGACATCCCCAGTACCAACTGTAGTTTCTGGCACACCAATTCCCCAAAAATATTTAGTGAATGAATAAACAAGTTAACAAATGAATGAGGGGAGATGTTTAACCATCTTTAAAAATTTTAAATTGGAACATGTAGTTTGGGATCAGCAATTGAATAAGAGTATGGGTGTGGTTAACTAGAAAAATAAATGAAAATGAGAAGAGAGATAAGCAATAAATAGACTATAACTTTTAAAAATGGTAATGAGATTTTAAAAATTGGTGGGAAATTATAGATTCCTAATCTGTTTTTGAAAGAAAAGGTCTAGATTGCTACTGTGGGGCACATGAAACAAATGAGCCCCAAAAGAAACTTAAGCTGCTAGTACTGATAGATAATAGAAGAAAAATTCAAGGATTAGAATAAAAGAAAGATTTGGTATTAGGAATCTTCATTTTCCCCTTTCCTCTTAGGATTGGGACTTACAACCTAAAGAACCAGTTAACCGATTAGTCAAGTGTTATTTTTAACATTTTCCATCCTGTTTACCATTTAGCAAGATGGAAAATCCCAAGATAGAAGATGATGACAATGGGGAAGACGTATTTTAAGTGTGTGCAAGGAACATTGTTCAGGCTTTTGATAGGGAGAGAGAAGTATCTGAGCCCTGAGAATCTCTTGGGCAAAGGAAATGGACTGAGGGAAGATTTCAAAAGGGAAGTGGGGCCACATGCAAAGACAATCTTCATCATTCTTACAATTTCTTATTTGAAGGACTACATGTGCATGTTGGTAGGAGACTTAAACCTCTTGATATTATGCTCAGTTGAAATGTAATCCCTTGCCTAAAGGCTCTTGTCTTGTAAAGGTGAACCTTCATCATACAATTCCCATTACTCCTTAAGACATATGTATATCCTTTGGGAGAGAATTTCCTATTTTAATCAATAGTGATAATCATACTACTATTTAATTTTTCATGTTATATACCAGAAATATTCTAGACTCTCCTTTCTCAATGCTACAGAATCAACAACTCACAGAGGCAGTTGGGAGGTGTCTGTGGCATGTAAACCATTTTAAAATGCAGCAAAGTCCTTGTGTTCATGGAGACACATTTGTTACCCCTCTCTCCATGACCCCACTAAAGTCATCTCTAATGTCTGCTATATAATATACTCTCAGTAAAAACAGGTTTGGAATGAAAGTGGGAGAGGGCATATAATTGATGCTTGGCAATTCTTTGCCATACCCATGGAATCAAAACATTTTGTTCAAGACAGTGACAGCAACACTGTATATGTACTAAGGTTGGTGCTTTTAACCTCTGTGAACCATGGTTGAATAGTAAATCCCTGGATGTGAAAAGAAAACTATAAATATTTTGGGGAAAAGCCAAAATATTAAAGTAAGCTGAGCTTAGCCAGAAATTGCAGCCAATTTCCCTTGGCAGAATTGCTTCCATCAAACTGTGGAATTAAAGGCAAGTCACTTAGAATTGTAGCAATTACAGCTACCTAACCACTTCAAGGAAATGGTTAACTAATTAATTAATTAATCAGTGTGTGTGGAGCATCTACTTTTTCATGTCTTTATCCTAGGCACCATTTTGAGAGTTTGCTTCAAGCAGAAACCATTTCTTGAGCTAGCAAAGATTCTGTGGAGACTATAGGATTACTTTAATCTTATGTGCATGCACTTTATGTTACATAAAAATGTCATAATTATTATCTGAATATGAATTATCTATTAACTACTATAAAAATTATACCTAAATATTAAATGTTTACATTCTATTAATGCATTTATATGAAGCACCATCTATTGCCTACTTCTTTCTGTCTACATCACTGTCTATATAATCTTTGAAATATAACCCAGTACTAACAGCAGGTACATTAATTCATTTATTCATTCTTCATAAATACATATTTATTGACAACCTAACATGTTCCTGGAAGTATGTTAGGTCCTGGGTGAACAAACCCTCCACAGATCTTAACATCATAAAGCCTATAGTGCAAGGAGAAAGAAAAGAACTAAATAGATGGATGTAAATGTGTGTGTGTATGTTTCAAAATAATTACAAATTGTTTTATGTGCCATGGAGGGAAAAAAATAAGACACCATAAAAAATTAAAATGAAGATCTGTTTTAGATAAAATAGTCATAAAAAAAACTCTACAAAGGGAAGGATTTTAAAAAAAACAGTCAGTGAGATTGGAAGAAGCATTCCATGTGGAGGAAAGAACACACAGATTGCGTCATGGTGGGGACAATGGGAATGAACAAAACTTTGCCCATCAAGGAGCAGAGAGAAATCCAGTGTGAACAAAAGACATTTTGTTAAATATCTTTTAACAAAAAAGCATGAAATAAAACTAACGAAACAGAAATAACAAAAAGGGTAAAAGCATGAAAATGTAATAATAATAATAGAGCTTTTAGTACGTGCCAGGCATCAGTCTAACAACTCCTGCATTATCTCATTTAATCCTCATAACAAATCTATCAAGGATGCACTACAATTCTATTACCCAAAAAAAAAAAAAAATTGAGAAAGAAAGTAACTTGAGGCCTGAACATTTTCTCCTGGATTTGCCTTTGTAAAGGTCATTGGTCACCTTTGCAGGAAAGACTGTAGGGAAATGGTAAAAGAATATACCACATTGGCATGTGATGAGAACTCCTGGAGAAATGATGGGAAATGGTATTTTTAAACGATTTCCTCTATCCTGAGGTTTGGCTGGAAAGAGCAGTGAAACTGAGTGATAACTACAAGGGAAATATGGAATCAAAGGCAGTGTTGTGTGGTTTCTTCGTTTTGTTTCCCAAATAATGGGGACCATGAGGACATACTACTATGCCAATGGAATAAGATGTCACATAAACTTCCTTTGATTTTCAGTTCTGTCTTTGCTGCTAATACTGTCTTCAGATCAATGCAAGACAATTAAATTAACAAATCTTGGCTCCGTGCCTGCTGCTATGCACCAGTATCTCACTCACATTCTACTCCCTTGATTCAGAATCATTTGTTTCTGAGGCCCTTTGAGAGGACTCCCATTATCTTTGATCTCTGTAATTGTACTCATGGGTTTTTGGCTGTCTGTTTTTATATCTTCACTGTTTGGAGAAACTCAAATGCACTCTAAAGTGCTTTTTCCTATTATTTCACTCAACATGACAGTCAACACAAGATTTCTGTGACTAAATCTGGGAGGGACGTTTCTCCTCACTATCAAGTGAGCAATTAATTCTGCAGTGGACACCAGCTGGGTGACCTCCAATTCAATTCCAACACTATCTACCTGAGGATACTGTCCGATCCCACAGAGTGGTGGCTCGGTCCCCAAAACTGCCCTCCTTAGACATCAGTCACAACTCCAGGTCTCTGGAAATTCTGACCAATTATCTTCAAATTGTGTTTCCCATGACCACCTCTTTGGATTTCATTAATTTGCTAGAGGAGCTCGTGGAACTCAGAGAAATACTTTATTTACTGATTTACCACAAGGGATATTTTAAGGATACAAATAAACTGCCAAATGAAGGGATCCATAGGGTGAGATCAGGAAGGATTCCAAGTGCAGGAGTGTCTGTCCATATGGAGTAGAAGTGCACCCCGCTCCCTGCGTGTGAACGAGTTCCTATTCAGTGTCCTATCAGACCCCATATGTTCAGCTCTTCTGAGCCCCATTCCCTGGGCCTTTTTATGGAGACTTAATTGATTAGGCATGATTGAAGCATGGATAGTCATGCTGAAATGTGATTAGACAAAAAGGGTTTGATCTAAACCCAGCCAGGCTTATCTGTTTAGATCCTTCTTGGTCTCATTGTTTAGCATTCTTTCCTCCAGGGTATGCGATAGATCTCTCTCTTGAGTGAGCGTCTTATGACCCATATTATGATTAGAGTCCTGTCATGGGCAGGTGAAAGGAGAGTAGGAGAATGTTTGAGCTATGCTGTTTACTGTAGCAAGGCCTAGGGGAGTTACAAGCCAAGAATTGTGGGTGAAAACACACACACACACACACACACAACCAATCACATTCACCTTCTCACTTCTAGATATAAGGAAACCTGGATTCTTTAGGACTATTAGCCATTGTAATGTAAATGTTTATTTTGAGCTCATGGAAAACCCAAAGTGAGTGCTTCTTTTTGGTAGAAATGCCTTGTCTATGCAATAACCAGGGCCAGGCTCCATCCATCTGTGGCTCTCCTTTTTTCAACATGTACCCTCAAGGGTTGCTGTGGATATCTGCATTAAGTTAGTGAAAGGAAAGCTAGTAAAGGATCATGCTGGGAGCATTTTATAAGTTGGGCACGTTGTTTTGGAATGCACATCATTCTACATATATTCTCTTAGCCAGAGCTCAGTGCAACTGAGCTGAGTTGGCAAATCCCACTACCAGAAAGGCTGGGAAATGCTGTGTTT
>PVKP010021698.1:16409-38855 GCA_004027715.1 Plecturocebus donacophilus
TTTTTTTTTTTTTTTTTTTTTTTTTTTTTTTTTTTTTTTTTTTTTTTTTTTTTTTTTTTTTTTTTTTTTTTTTTTTTTTTTTTTTTTTTTTTTTTTTTGGTGCTTGTACCTGCCCCACTCTAATGAATAAGTAAGGGCTCCCTCCTCTACCACAAAATTTCAGCTTCTGCCCTTATTGGTCTCCTAAATATGGCCAGAGTCACAGAATAAAATTTGATGTTTTACTCCATCTTCCCTATAAAATGGCAATGGTCTCTGTTAGAGAGCTTTGTTCATTGGCTTAACTTCAATTATAACTGAAAGAACAATTGCCGTGCTTCTAAACCACAGACCGAACCAATCTACAGTTATAGTAATTTCTTTCCCCAAAAAAGATAGTCATTCAAAAAATATCTTTCTTATAGAGATGTATTGCTTCAAAGCATTTTATTACTTAATCCTCATAATAATTACAGAAAGCAGAAATTAACTCTTTTATTTTATAAATGAGAAAATTGATAGGGAGATTAAGTTTCATTTAACTAGTAATTGGTGGGTATTAGGGTGTTTTGAAATGCTCTTATTTCTAAGCCTATTTTTTTTCTAATCGACTATGAACTGTGTTTTTTTCTGTAGGGAATATGAAAAAACTAATAAAAAGCCTAAAGTAGTGAGAGAAAAAAGAACCATACTATCACTATCCAAATGTAACTTGTTTGGCAAATTTTTCTTACAGTCTATTACCTAGCATCTTTTTTTTTTCTTTTTTTTTTTTTCAAAAAAAGAAATGAGAGAAACTACATATAGTAAAATAACAATTAGACTTATGTATCCATTACTTCCAAATTTTAAAAAGTTAGTATTTCTAATATTTACTTTGGATATCTTTTTAAAGATATAAAATATTATCGATAAAAGTTACATGGGCTTTTTCTTTACACTGTTAATTGGTGGATTATTCATTTCATACTCTGCTTCTTAATAAACACTTTATCATAAAATTAAACCCTACCATTAGAATTAAGCATTAACTTTCCTTGTTGTATGTTATTCTATTACTGAATATTCAGTAATTTTAACAGTGTTGCTATAATTATACTATAATGCATTTCTTTATGCTTAAATTCTTGTCCATAGTTTAAATATGTTTCTCCTGTCATTTTTCATAGAAGGGGAAAATAAATGCAAATTCATCTCTACTATATCTATTGCTATTTACACCTTCTTAAATTCCTAATTCTGATTGTGGTCTGATCCGAAATATATCTTTACGTTATTTGTTTCTAGGATGGACACATGATTCATATATTTTGCACATTTTGCCTATCAGAGAATGTCTTTTCTTTTAGCTTCACAAATGAAAGACAATTTATCTAGTTAAGAAATTCTTTGATTATAGCCTTTTCCTTTAAAAATATTTCAGATAATATGCCAACATTTTCTGGCACTTTAATGCAGAGAAAAAATATGAAGGCAGCCAGTTTTTCTGGATGGGCTTTTTATATTTTATTTCACCATTTAATTCAAACTTTTGCCAAGGGTGTCTAGGTGTGGGACTCTTCCTTGATTTAAGGTGTTATATGGGAGTGTGACTTTTCAGTTGACTTCCTCTGATTTTTGTTTGCTTGTTTCAGATTTTACTTATGTACAAATTGGTTTACCTCCCTTAAGACACCTAAGTTATTCTCCTATACTTTGTCTTTCACACTTATTATCTTATTTTTTCCTTCTGTCCCCTCATTTTTAATCTCTTGGTCATTTTTCTTGCATTCTTGAAAAATAATTGAAGTTTTCATTTCATCACTGATTTGATTGTTAATCAAGTTTACTGTCTGCTGCTCTTAATATGCATGTAACACTTTCATTGCATTTGAGTTTTCTCCTAATCCTCCTATTCTGAGCTATTGCCAATTTCAATTCATCCTGTATTATATCCACACCAGCCTGTTGTGATGCTCCTTTCACATGTGTATCACAGAATTCATGCATTTTTTACACCTATGAGTCTACAAGAGCAATGCTAATTTCCTTTTAATGTAATTATTCCTTGTTCTTGGTGTTATCTTCTCAACTTTTAGGATGATGATTACTACTTCTTTTCTCCTATATCCTTACACAGGTTCCTTTGTTGTTATGTTGTTGTTATTGTTGTTTTGTTTTCTCATCCTCAGGTGCTTTTGTGGAGACTCACCACTTGCCAGTGGACAAAGTATGTGTTTTGCCTTTCATCCCTTTTTTAGACATTTTATTAGAAAATCCCATTGCAGAGGTTTAGCCAGACATCCAGTTAATATGTACAGCTATTAGCATAATTTTAATGTCTGTTATTAGGATTTTATCAAGTGTAAACTCTAATGGACTATGATAAGATTGTCAATTACCAGTTTCTAAATCTATTTTATTTTGAACAAGGGAAAAGAAAGGAAAGGAAAGGAAAAAAGAAAGGAAAAAGGAAAGGAAAGGAAGAAAAAGAAAAACAGGCACTCTGTCTTCTTAGAGCTTCTCTTATTCTTGTCACCACCAAAAGATCATTACTTATGAGGACTATTATTGGAATGCAATATATAAATATTATTTCCTTTGCTTATTTCATAAAAATTTCCTCTCTGGAAGTTTTACTCTTCAACTGAGAGTAGAAGGAAAGGTGCTGTTGGGTGTGGAGAAGTAGCTGTACCCACACAGAGCAAGATGGATTCCTCATTTTCTGCTTGGCAGAGAAGTTGACTTCCTAAAGAAGAGTAAGTCTGGTGGCAACAGTGAGGCAATAGAGCATGAGCACTCCATCAGCTGGGTTAGACCAAAAGCCAGCCACCTGAGGAACACTGAACAGAGCTGTAAGGTCCTGCCAATCATGGAAATGTTGGTAATCACTTTCCGTGCTTTGCAAATTCTCTTATCTCAGTACTGAGTTGTGAAAAGCTGAACTGGGAAAATTAGACTTCATTTTAACCTGCAGCTTCCAAGGGATTATTAAATAACATATCTTGAAGGTGATACTTATATTTAATATAAAATACACAAAATGCTTTGGTGATCCAGGTTGAAGTTTTTTTTTGTACTCATCCCTACATTTTTCTTGAATACTGTCAGAAAATGACATATTTAAGTATATAATTAAAAGAAAAAGCAGAAAGAAAATAAGCCAGGTTTAGAAAACATACAGAGCTAGATTTTCTGGATACTTATTGGATAGCTTTATTAATCTTTTATTTTAAAATGTCATGCCAAAAATGGAATTATATTTATGAGAGTTGAACTAATGTCTACTTTGCCATATGATCATTCCATCAGTACTTGAAGAGGGTACTTTCTAAAATCCCAGGGAAAAACTCACAGTGTACCAGGAGGAAAGATGCTCCCAGTGATTTTTCTCATATGACAAATTTAGCAGTTGGAGTTAGTGAACACTTTTGTTGATGAGTGGAATAATGTTTATGAGTTGACTAATATCTTGGGAAATCTGGTTGTGGAGATCTGTATTTGCCTATGTCCTACAGGGTGAAAAGCCAGGCCACTGTCCTTTCTTTCCTGGCCTTGAACTGTATCAAAGTAAATGCCTACAATTTCTTTTGTTAGGATAATAAAATGTAGCTTCTCAGTGAAAGTAAGACAACTACAAATTTGAGATAAACACTGTGCTTTAAATATATTTTTTAAAATTACATTTGGAATCATTAAAAATATTGGACTTTCACTTTAGAATAAGAAAGTGAGAAAATATTTATAGAAAACATAGTGTAAAATTCTCCTCAATTGCATAAAAATGACAGATTATTTAGCTTGGGCTGAAAAGTTATGGAAATATCCCACTGGTAGTGTCAAAGCAATAAGGAAATAAACACTGACAGTGAGAACACTACTCTTTATATGTATCAAAAAATAATCATTTCGGCATTCTCATTATTTAAGCACATTACATCTAGTTGGGCACTGCAAAGATATATCCTTATGCTTTTTAGATGTGATATTAACTGAAAGATCATTGTCAATTTTAAAATTGAGAGTAGTGTTTGCTCTTTCTTAACTCGAAGGACTGCCCTTGAAGTTATAATTACTGAGTGATGTGACAAAATGAACTCTAGCACTAAAGTTAGTTTCATGTAGCCATATTTATCTCAGTTCCGTAGTGGGTGGTGAAATAAAAGGCATGTCCACTGGGCCATCTAATATATTTAAGATGTGGGCAAACACAATGGGAAACATACGAAAGCTTGTTTGGCTTGTCTTCTGACATCCCCATCTTCATTTTCAGAACAGTAGGAAGTATGTGGTCTTTGGTCTCTGGAGAGGGTAGACCCAAGGTTCACTAGCTACATCCACCCCAAGGGCAGCCAGCTCAGCCAGACACAAATGTTCCATTAACAAATTTGGCCCTTGTCTCCTGCCTGTAATCTCCACATTGTCTTTTGCTCTCTAGGCTTTTGAAAGGCCCTTTGCAAAGAGCCAAAAAACCTTGCTGCCACCTGCAAAATGATACATAAACAGAATGGAGTAAAAAGGAGTTCCCACTGCTGATAAAAAGCCATCCGCACTAATTGTATCATTACTAGTCCACTAAAAGATAACAACAATAAAAAAGCCTGAAATGAAGATATGAGAAAAACAAAAACAAAAAAACACTAATACTGAAAAGGAAATTTCAAATTGTTTTCTGTCCATTTGGGATGCTTGTGGATACACAGTTCAATTAATGTTTATTCTGTCTTTCTTTACTCTTTTATTATTATTTTTTTTAATAAAAATAAAGTCTGGCCAGGTGTGGTGGCTCACTGCCATAATAACACTTTGGGAGGGCAAGGTGGGATGATTGCTTGAGCCCAGGATTTCCAGACCAGTTTGGGCAACATGGTGAAACCCTGTCTCTACAAAAAATACAAAAAGTTAGCTGGGCATAGTGGCATACGCTTCTGGCCCAAGTTAGGAGGCTGAGGCGGCTTGAACCCCAGAGATAGAGGACAAGACTACAGTGGAGCCATGATCACACCACTGTACTGCAGCCTGGGAGACAGAGGAGAACCTGTCTCAGAAAAAATAATAAAAATAAACAAACAAATGCATCCCAAATTTTTAAATTTAATATTGCTTGTAGGAGTAGTGTAACCTATTTGCTATTCTTTCGCACTCGATTCTAAATTATTTTTTCTTAAATCTTTACTTGTTTGGAGTTCCAAGTTCTCAAATTTGTGTATTATTAAAAAGTATCACATTAAAATAGATTTATTTTCAAGATCATCTTCTTACCTTTGCTTTCAATAATGTGTTTACAAGGCAGACAGATAAATATTAAAACTCTTCAGGAGCAACTAGATTTATCACAGAGGATGTATTTACATTGTGATTGATAGTAAAAGCCAAACTCCTAAATGGGAAAAACAACTCTACATAAAATTCTTAGAACTTATTATACTTTTATAACCGTAGATCTCATTAGAGGCCATTATAGCATGATGTACCACTGAATTCCTTATTCTAAATCCACTAGCAGAGTGAAATATTCCTGAGACATGCTTAGAGGTTGTATGCATCTTTCTTCTCTAGATCTGATACTAGTTGCTCTATGTAAACTACAATATTGTAATTATGGTAAAAATAATAGAAGTTATCTTATTATGAAGAGATGAGTAGCATTGTAGGGGTACCATTGCTAAGAGTAAAGAAAATGTAATATAACTAACTTTTAGAAACATGTGAAGATATGTGTCTAGTTCAGAAATAATGAGAACGCTGATGAAAATGTAATTGAGTGAATAAGGCTGTTTTGTGACCTCTGCAAGTTGAAAGATTATTCCCAGTTTGGTTTGGCATAGATAGTAATGTCATCTGTTTCCATTTCTATGTTGATAAATAGTAATGTACACAATTATTTTCTCCTTTAAACATATCTGTAGAACCACTGAGTATGTAATGAGTTAGCATTCTTGGCAGCTAGCATATATCACAGCAGCATGTATACAAGTTGTTAAACATTTTCTGGAACACTGATAGCTAATACGGTCATTGTGATAGTTTTGAATTTTATATAAATTTTTATTAGTTTTATATGTTTATTTTTATGCATATATCAATTGGTTTAGAAAGCAAAATGAATATTTATGTTGAAATAAAAGTTAAAGAAGTGCCTAAAATAAGTCTACACATTTTTAAGATATAATAATCACCAGATTTATGAGATATTCATTCCATTAAAATTACTATATAACACATAAATTATCAAAAATTGGTGACAAAAAAACAAAATATGGTAACAATTTTAATTGAATTAGGCTTTTCATTTATCGGAACTCCCCAAAAATCTATTTCCACAATGTTACATACTTGAAAATGCAGAAATGGCACCCAGAAATGCTCACATATCGTCATATAGGAATACAATGTGAAAAATCATTTTAAGAAACCCAGTGGAAAAACAAATAAAGCAGTAGAAATACAAAAATTCCAAACATGAACATTGTTTAGCATTGCTGTTATAAATACTAAGATTTGTATTTTAGTATAGGGTTCTAAAATAAAAATATATTAACAGTAATTTTGAGACATTTTGTAAAGACAACTATGTTCTTCTCAGTTTCAGTTTCCTGGGAAGCAAACTGACCTACATCTTCAGCTCTTACAGAAAATTGCGTTTCTTTTCCTTTACAGAAACGTCAATCTTCCTTTGATATAGAATTCTTGCTGAGGCCTCTCAGATGGAGGTGGCTCATTTTCCCTTACCCCATGTCTTGGTCCATTCAGGCTGCCATTAAAAAAAAATGTCATAGACTGCATGGCCTAAATAACATAAATTATTTTCTAATAGTTACGGAGGCTGGAATTCCAGGATCAAGGTGCCAGCACGATCTGTGTCTGGAGAGGGCTCTCTTCTTGGATTGCAGGGCGGAGAGGTAGGGGAGGAGTGCTCCCTTGTGTCTCTTCTTTTCTTCTAAGAACACTGTCATATCAGGGCCCTACTACCCTTATGACCTCATTTAACATTAATGATGTCCTTTTAGGCCATATCTTCAAATAAGACACATTGAGGGCTAGAGCTTCAACATACACATTTTGGGAGGATACGATTGAGTCCGGTAAGGCAGCAGTACCCTTACTTGTTTCTGCTATTTCTGGGATATTCCTTCTCCACTTCCATGTAAAACTCCTTGTTCTTTGGGGCCTGGGCTATTCAGAGCCTCCTAGGAAACCTCAGTGCTATGGAAATCTATGTGTGCTATTTCCATGCTTTCATTTGAGATGTTGAGCCTAGCTTAGAAAAATCAAACAAGTACTACTGTAAAGTTGCATTCTACCACCTCTTCTGCATGCTCAGAGTTATTCAGAATTCCTTTAGTTTCCCTGGGTGTTTTTTTGTTTTCCTTACTCCACAAAAGAACTCTACCCACTAACCTTCTACTATCAAAGTATACTTAGTTAGAATGCTCTTTTGATGAATTGATTATTTGCACTGATTGATTTGATTTAGTAGCCTAACAGGTGGAAAACTCATTCTACTTCTTATCAAATTTAAAATTTATCTATAAAAATCTTCCATCTTCTCCTTATAAAACTAATTTTTCTCAACTATGCTCTATACATTAAAGTTTTTAATGAGTATAATTAAAAATACCATAAACAAAGGTAAAATATAAGCCGTATACTGAAAGAAACAATCATTTGCAATACATTTAACCAGGATAGATTTAGTATGCAGCATACATAAGAAACTTCTGCAAATTAATAAGAATGAAAAACAACCCAGTTGAAAAATGAGTGAAGGTTATGAATAAGCATTTTACATGGGAATAATTTTATTATAACTCTCAGGAAAATGCCAATCAAAACAATATACCTTCTTTTAAAGGCCGAATAATATTTTATTGTGTATGTATACATTTCATACTTTCTTTAGTCATTTGTCTGGAAACACTTGAGTGGTTTTCATATCTTGGTAATTGTGAGTAATGCTTCAGTTAACATGAGAGTATAGATATCTCTCTGACATACTGACTTCAGTTCTTTTGGATCTGTAACCAGAAGTGGGATTGCAGGGTCATAGGATATTTCATATTAGAAATATTCATACTGGTTTTTGAGAAATGTTCATACTGTTACCCATAGCTGCCACACCATTTTACATTCCCACCAACAGTATACAGAAGTTCAAATTGTTTCACATCTTTGTCAATGCTTGTCTTTTTTTTATATAATAGCAATCCTAACAGATGTGAAATAATATCTCATTGTAGTCTTGATTTGCATTTTCCTTGTAATTAGTAGTGCTTAACATTTAAAAACTATATCTGTTGACCATGTATATGTCTTCTTTAAAGAAATGTCTGTTCAAGTTATTTGCCCCATTTGTATTTGGGTTTTTTGTTTTGTTTTATTTTGTTTTTTCAACTATTGAGTTGTTTAAATGCCTTACGTATTTTGGAAATATAAATCCTTAGCAGTATATGGTTTGTAAATATTTTCTCCCTTTTCATATGTTGCTTTTTATTCTGTTGATTAATTCCTTTGCTACAAAGGCCATTTGTGACAACGTGAATGGACCGGGCAGACATTACCCTAAGTGAAATAAGCCAGTCACAGAAAGACAAATACTACACAATTCCACTAATATGAGATGTCTAAGGTACTCAAACTTAAAGCAGAGAATGCAATCATGGTTACTACCAGCTGAGGGTTGAGGAAAAATGGGGAATTGTTTAATGTGTATACCTCTTAAGTTATGCAAGCTGAATGCATTCCAGAGAGTTACTGCACAACGTTGTGTCTATTGCCAACAATACTGCTTAGTGTACTTCAAATTTTATTTAGGATAGATTTCAATTGTTTTTACCATGAAAAGAAAAACTAAAAACAAAAATAAAAGAACACAGAGAAACTTTGGGAGCTGATGGATATGTTTATTACCTTGACTGTGATGATGGTATCATGAGTGTTTGCATATCCCGACTCATCAAATTGTACACTTTACGTATGGATAGTTCTTTGCCTGTCAATCATACCTCAATCAAGCTGTTAAAAAATGTTTTAAAAATTTACATTCATCTGTCAAAAATAAATTGAAAACAAGTGTGAGCGAGAATGTGAGGTCCCAAACATTACTGGTAGCAGTATACATTGGCACAATCCCTTTGAAAAGCAATTTGGCAACAGCTAGAAAAGTTGAAGCTGTATATTTATAACTCAACATTTTTTCATCTAGTTATACCCTAAAACAGCTATTATTCATGAACACAGATGGTCATTGCTACATTACTGATAAAAGTGAAACCTCATAAATAACCAAAGTACCTACTATTATAGGAGTATATAAATAAAAATGGCTATATTCATATAATAGAAAATGATATGGGAAATAAATGAATGGCCTTGATCTACATGTATCAACACTGATAAATTTGACACATCTGATGACTTCCCTTTGAAACTTTTTCTTCATTTAACATCCAACTATGACACCTGGTTCTCCTCAATTTCTGGCCAGTCTCTCAGTCTTTCTTTGCCGGTTAAACATCATCTCTAAAATCTACCTTGGAGTTCTCTTTTCAAGCAACATGTACTCTTTAAGTGACCTCATTTATTTTTGTGACTCTAAATGTCATCCTCGTGCTAATGACTTTTTTTTTTTCTTTTTAAAGATGGGGTTTCACCATGTTGGTCAGGCTGATCTCAAACTCCCGACCTCAGGTGATCCGCCCACCTCTACCTCCAAAGTGCTGGGATTACAGGCGTGAGCCACCACGCTAATGACTTGAAAGTTACGCCGCCAGCCCAGATCTTTCCCCTAAGTTCCAGACCCCTCTGTCTCATAACTCGTTTAGTCAAAATCTCATCTGCAAGTCTTGGACTTTGACTGCTGGGAGCTCAAAGCTGTTCCCCATGCAGCCTTCCTCACTTCTGTTACTGCCAAGATGATGGTAACAGTTGCTCAGGTCATTCAGAGTTGATCTCCATCCTGATCACTTCCCGTTGTCCCACTGCCACCTGTCTGATTGAAATCACCACTATCTTTTGCTTTCGTTACTGCAGTGAGTTATTACAAGAGGTTTCCCTTCTTCTGCCCTTGGTTCTCTGTCTTTTCTCAACAGGGTTGTTCACAGCAATTTGTTTAAATGAATGTTGGACCCTGTCATTCTTCTGCTTAAATACTCTCTTGGTTTCTAGATGATCTGCCTCGTCTCTTCCCTCCCTGCCCCTCTTTCCCTCTACTCCAGCCATCCTGACTTCCTCCTCCGCCTCCTAGAATGCACCAGGGATGCTTCTGCCTCAGTTTTTGGACTCGTAGTTCTGTGTTCGCTCACATAGCCAAATTACCAGCTCCTTCATTTCCTTTGGAGCTTTCCTCAAGTTTAGCTTCTTGGTTAAGACCTCCCTGGATGCTTCATCTCAGCTTCTGGTCTGAACCTGATGACTTCCTCTCACTTTTTTATTTTTCTTGTTATCACTTATCAATTATAAAGCAGCTGCATTAGTCAGCTTAGGCTGCCATAACAAAAACACCACAGGCTTAAACAACAGAAATATACCTCCTCACTCATCTGGAGGCTCTAAGCCCCGATCAAGGTGCCAGCAATTGGATTCTTGGTGAGAGCTGTCTTCCTGGCTTGCAGAGGAGTGCCATCTTGCAATGTCCTCACAAGGCCTCTCAATCTCAGAGAACTTTCTGGTGTCTCTTTCTCATCTAATAAGCACACATGTCCTGTGGGATCAAAACTCTACCCTAATGACCTCACTTAATCTTATTACCTCCCTAAAGGTCCTCTCTCGAAATATGCCACTTTGAGGGTTAGACCTTCAACGTATGTATATTGGGAAATACAAAATTCAGTTCATAACAGCAGCCTTAATAGAATATTTCATATTTTGTTGTTCATTATCTAATATCCTATTATAAGCTTCATGAGCACGACGACTTTAGGTTGTTTTCTTCACTGTTGTTCTTCTAGCTCTTAGAGTAGTTCCTGTGGCATAGAGGGTGTTTAATAAATATGTATGAATTATCTGAAATCATGATGTGAAGTATAAAAAACAAATTGTCATTTTATACCTAAAATATCATCTCAAAATTTTCAAAGTATAAAATTGCACTACAAGTTTTTCATGAACGATTATGTGTGTAGTAATACACTTTTTAAAAATTGGAAGACTGCCAATGTCAAGACAATTCATTACTTCCCTGAAGAGCGGAAGGGACATGAAATGAGAGAGTGGTTAAAGCAGCTCTAGCTGCAGCTATGATGAAATGTAAGATTTATCTTTTAAAAATAAAACTTGAAACAAATATGCAAAAGTTTAACATTTGTGAAACCTGGAGAGAATACAGGAATATGTGATGTGTTTTCATTTGTGTTTCTATGTTTTAAATATTTTAAGAGAGAGAAATAGAGTTCTTCTAAGGCAAAAGAGCATGTCTGTTTTGTTCCTGCATGTATCTCAGACTCCTAAAAAGGATGATGGCCCATATTAGAACCTCAGTGAATATTCGGTGAATGGATGAAGGTTCAGAATCGTTAGGCTTACTTATCTTTGGTTCTGAACATAATACTTGGTACATAGGTACAGATAAACAAACATACAAGCAAGTAAGCAAGGAAACAAGCAGATGAACAAAGCATGTTTAAAATGATACCCAAGTCTCCCTAAGCGGACTAGCCTCATTCTTCCCCTCTTTCCGCTCCTTTTATACCACTTAGCGAAGCTGTATCTGTCTCGGCTTCCCAGTTCTGCTGTCTCCCTTTCTGCTCTTAACCCTCATTTACTTTTCTGCCAAAAGATACGAGCAGAAGCCACTGGAGAAAGAGCGTAGGGGACGAGTATGGTTTGTGGTTAAGGCCCTGGCCTTCTGTATCTTCTCCATACACCCTTAAGGCATTTGGGACCCCTCTTTGAACTTGAACTTCTGCACTAGTCCTCCCTCATTGGTTTTGATGGATTGTTTTGCCTAAAACTGCAGTCCTGTTGGTCCTACAAAGAATAGCAATGGAAACCTGTTCTTTCCAGCACCGCTTAATTCATACTGAAACCCTTTGTTAAGGTCATTTTCTGTCCATTCTCAAGGTCAAATGCCCCACATTTGGCCAGATAAAGTCTATTCTTTGCCAAAATTCCACATACAGTTTCTCTTAAGAAAGAAATATGCTTCTGCTTTTTCTGATAATCTAAAAGTCATATATTCATATTTACCTTTTGCAGGTTATACAGTCTAGCAAAACTTGAGAGTCTCTATGTTCCTTTATTTTTTCACTATTTTGCCTAATTATGAGTACTTTAAGTATGTTTAGGCCAATCTGTCTAAGTCATTTCTTTGTTAATTTGATAAAAACAAGCAAAAGTCATGTTAAAAGGGGACTGTGAAAACATTCAAAGGAAGTCATTCTGTCTCACAGACTCTCAGTCCACGTTAATTAGGAAAACAACAATCAGTCTTCCTTATGCACATCTAATCTTTTATCTCTCTGCTTACTTTGCCATGGGGAAAGTGAAGACTGTAGGGATTAAAAAGACAAAAAAATTTAGAGTCATAAATTAAGATCCTTTACCTGATAAATACCAAGCCAGAAATTAGAACCCTCAGCCTCACACAACACTAAGAAAGATTTCTGAGGCATTGAAGAAGTTTAAAAACTAAATCATAAAAAAAAAAAAAAAGCTGAATAGTATATCTAGTATTTGTCAGATCTCCAGATGGTGGACTTTCTTAGTTTAAAGGTAACCATAAGCACACATGGAAAAAAGTGGATTATTTCACTGCATAGCACTTTAAAACTTGTATATGACTTTTGTTTCCAAAAGAAAAAAATACAGAATTGAAAACAAAGATAAACAATAGACTGAAGAAACTATTTGTAACAAATACAGTATCTTTTATATAGTCTATTCCTATTGATATCAAAACACTAAGACCCTTTAAGCCAATGAGAATCGAACAACATGAGCAGCCAATTCATAGATGAGAAACTACACTTATTATAAAAGTAAATTTTAAAATGCATACATTTATTACTAACAAAGGAAATCAAATTAACAAAAAAACATTTAAGATTAAAAAATCTAGTTCAAATTTTGTTAAGAAAGTAATATTGCATATTACTAATGGGAATGCAAATTGAACCACTGTGGAAAACAATCTTAAATTTAAAAATTTAAAAGTCTTCCTAATTATTGAACTAGTAATGCCATTTCTCACAGTTTAAGAAATTATTCTTAATACAGGAATAAAATAAGCACCTTTATAGCCAAAGCTGTGTACTGGGGTATTAATCACCACAGTGGAATTTGAAAATAGTCCCCTGGGTTTTTAGATTATTTTAGTTATAATATATTACATTCATTTATGACTATGCAAAAAAAAAAAGCCAAAGTCAGAGTAACAATAAACTACTTAAAAATATTTAATGTGTCAAATATGAAATGGATTAAGGGATATACAGGTCAGTTTATTATTAGGTAAGCAGATTTTTGGGCCAACAGCTTTTGGATGAATTGTCTGTAGTTGACCTGGTATCCATCCTCATAGCCACGCACATGACCTTCGTGGTCTCCACGTTAGACATCTTGACACCTAACTCTTCTGAAATTGACCTAGGGTCCTCATTTTTTGACTAGCACTCCTCATCTATTCCCCTTGTCTTGGCAACCACAAGTCTTCCTAAGTGCCTGGACCTCTTTGCTTGGTGGGAACTTCCTCCTCCAGTTCCCATGGGCCCCAAGCTTTGGAAAGCCCAGAAGTAAGGTAATGCTCACACCTCCCTGAGCCAGGACAGTGATGCACAGTGACTGGCATTCATTTTCATCTGATTACACTTTCCAGTTTGTCCTGAAAGAATTGTTAGTGGCTTTGGGCCAGTGCCGTGGCTTATATCTGTAGCACTTTGGGAGGCTGAGGCAGATGGATTTGCCAGTTTGAGACCAGCCGGGCAACATGGCAAAACCCTGTCTCTGGAAAAAATACAAAAAAATTTAAACAAGTATGTTGGCATGTACCTGTAGTGCCAGCTACTTAAGAGGCTGAAATGGGAGGATCGCTTGAGCCTAGGACGTCGAGGCTGCAGTGAGCTGTGATTGTGCTGTTGTACTCCAGCTTGGGCAATGGAATGAGACCTTGTCTCAAAAAGGAAAAAAATACCATACTTACTGGCTTATACCTCTTACTAGGTTGTAGGAACTATGCTAAGTGTTTGATGTTTATTATCTAAACCTCTCAACCAAAGTTGTGCACTAAATATTTAATGTATAGTATCATACATAACTTTCTTCACAACACTATGACAAAAAAATGATAATTTCTCCATTTTATTGATGAGAAAGCTAAAGCTTCATAACTTTCCCAAGCACTGTGAGGAAATAGCAGAGGTAGAATTCAAATTCAGGTGTTTTGACTTCAAAGAGAAATCATTATTTCCTATGTTCTGCACTAGGTAAAAATAAAGTTTCACATCAGGCTGATCACAGAGAGAAAAGACATATAAACAGTAGGTAAATGCTTGAAGACTTTGAGGTTTATAGGTGTGCTGTGTCTTGCCTATGCTATTCACCCTGTTGGTGAAGGAGAGATCCTTGCCTTAAATAGTACAAGAAGGCCGAACACACAACACCCAGCACCGCACAGATGATATTGTCGGCAGTTTATTCATTAGGTATACTCACAATGTCCCAAGGTAGGAGGACATTTCACATCACACAGGGCCATACACGGGTTTATACACAGAAGCAAAGGGAAACACCATGGCTGTGGGAGGCAGGCTTTGTAGTCACTGGAGGGTGGGATGTCCTCTGGTTCTTACGGGGGAATACAGTCAGCTTGTTTGAATAATTTTGTGGACTGGCAGGGAAGTAAAACCTATAAGGTTGAGGACAAGGTTGAGCACAGCTGGTCTGGCTAATAGGGCGATGACCTGGGTGGCAAGTCTTTCCTAAGGAGTGACGGGAATATTTGGTGACAGCCGGGAGTTCATGGATAGGCCTTTGGCACCGTTTAACTCAAAGATGTCAAGGTAGCACTTGAAATTTTAGGTGCCACAGTTAATTTTGTCTAAAAAATAAGGAAGAAGATAGAGACTTGGTCTTACTTCTCGTAGTATCCACAGTAATTTCCTGTAGTGTCTTCTGTTTTCTATAATGAGTCTTCTCAGAGTTTTCACCAGGAAAGATACAATAAAACTGGTGCTAGATACAGGAAAGACTCTCATTTCAGGTAGAAGTATGTCAAAATTAGTGATGTTTAAATGTGAATGGTTTGTATGTAAGATGTAATTAAGAAGCATTCTCAGTATTCATATTTTAGTATGAAATTAAACATACTCATATTCTATACTTGAATAAGCAGACTACCTAAAAATTTCTCACTACGATGAACAAAGCATGATTCAGATTTTTCATTGAGATTCAAATATTTTAGTTAAACTTTACTGTAAATCTTGTCTGTCCTCTTAACACTACCCTAATTAAAAGACTACCTGATACAAGTTTAAAATGTCCAGGACATTAGAAGCTTGTGTTCTGTCCATTCTTATTCAGTGTCTTACCTTCAGGTACCATTTGGAATTCTTCAACATATGCCACTATTTTCGATTAAATCTTAGTTGATGAGACCAGAGAGATCATTTATTGGTGCCTCTCAAAATGAAATGGATGGACCGTCCACTGAATGAAAGTCCCTGGCGGTAGGGGACTTTTAATGAGCTCTGCATTGATTCTCATGCATGCTCGAGTATGATAAAGCCCGTGATCTAGAAATGCTTTTATTTCTATGGCTCAAGGGGGTTATACAGTAGCTCTATATTCATTCTAGCTGGAGGTGGTAAAAAAGGGAAAGGGCTGTGGAAGGTGTGTATATGTGCCTCTTTCTTTCTCTTATTCCTGTGTGACCTAGCCAAGTTACCCAACTTTCTTACACCTCCTCTTCCTTGTCTGTAAAATGGAGTTAACCTACAACATTAAAAGATTGTTCTATGGTGGTGCGTGCCTGTAGTCCCAGCTACTCGGGAGGCTGAGGCAGGAGAATTGCTTGAAATCGGAAAACGGAGGTTGCAGTGAGCCAAGATCGTGCCACTGTACTCCAGCCTGGCGATAGAGCGAGACTCTGTCTCAAAAAAAAAAAAAAGATTGTTCTAATCATAATGAGAGTAAAGAAGACAGCTCAGAGCCAGCACACACTATGCACTGAAGAATATTATGCTTTCCCAGTCTCTTCCCTTCCCAAAAACCTTATGAGAACTCCTGATACAACTAAAGTTTGGTGCGGCATTCTGCTGATTGCTTATCTGCCAGACCACAAATCGTACATGTAATTAGGAGCATTTTATATTGAGTGTCTCTCATGTACTAGGTACTTGTTGGTTAACTCATTTAATTCTGAGAATAATTTGACAAGGTTGATTATTATACATCCAAATCGATCTATATGTGAGGAAAATGAAGAAGAGAGGAGTATTTAACTGGCTCATGATAATGCTAGTTAAGTGTTGAAACTAAGACTCAAGTTCAAATCATACAGACACCCATGCTTGTCCCAGAGTAGCAGCCTATCAAATACAATTATTCTATTTTATTTTTCAAAACAGCAATTTTAAATCATCTCAATTTTTTCCCCAACTTATGAAGGTATAATTGACTGTTTAAAATTGCATTTAAGATGTACAACATAATTGTTTTAGGTATATAGATAGATAGATATACCTTGTGAAATAATCATCATAATCAAGGTCACTAACATGCCATGCTCTTGATTTTTAACACCCTAGTTTAAGTATCTCAAACTCATATGCCTAATACGGCCAGGATAAAAATGTAAATGGAAGGCTGAATTGTATTCGGCCGACATAAGGACTGGTTTATATGTTTTCCCACAGTTTTTCTTGAAACACATAGTTCTATAAACCTAACTTTTCTTTCCTTACTTTGATAGAAATATAGGGAAAACAAATGGCACGAAAACAAAGAGAAATGGCAACTGAACTTTGGCCTTGTGCTGGTGCCAAAGAAGAAAATGATAGGATAACTGCAAATGTGATGCTAAGCTTCACGCCTCGTGTAAGATGAAGGAGGGACACCAGCTCCAGCTGATGCCTGCTTTACTGCAGTTCCAGTCCCGACTCCAGGTGTTCTAGTTTCTAAAGAGAAATAAGAAATCTGGATTTTAGTTTGAAATTTCACAACTTTTGGGCCAGGCGCTGTGGCTCACGCCTGTAATCCCAGCACTTAGGGAGGCCAAGGTAGATGGATCACGAGGTCAGGAGATCAAGACCATCCTGGCTAACACGGTGAACCCCCTTCTCTATTAAAAATACAAAAAATTAGCCGGGCATGGTGGCACATGCTTGTAGTCCCAGCAAGTCTGGAGGCTGACGCAGGAGAATCACTTGAACCTGGGAGGCAGAGGTTGCAGTGAGCTGAGATCACACCGTTGCACTCCAGCCTGGCAACAGAGAGAGACTCTGTTTCAAAAAAAGGAAAACAGATTCACAACTTTGGACTGTTGTCCTGAAATGATAAAACCAGCAAGCAAAACAACAACCAACTGTTGTACTGGCCAAATGAAGCATAGTTGCCGTTCAACTCTAGTCTATTGGTCACTGGTTTAGACGTCTTCTTTTGATGAGCGATAGGAAACCCCTGAGGTCTGCAGCTTTATTACTTATCTATGGGAAATATTTACATTAAAAATGGCCTCGGGGCAAGGGGGTTTTGCATCAGCTCTTTCTGTTTGAAATGAAAATTTTTGTTTGGCTGGCTCCTGGTTGGTTAGTTTTAGCTCCAAAACGTTTTTCTCAATCTTACTGTTAAATATCTTCACACAGAGGCAAGGAAGATGTTCCCACAGTTACTGTGATAGGGGGCAAGACTATTGCAACAGGGGAGGGAAACGGGACTCAACTTGACTGAAACAAAGGTCATCCTACCTTGCTTCAAAGCTGTCCGAAGAGATCTCATGTATTTCTTTGTTTATTTATGGTTTGTCTTTCCTACCGGAGTATGGTTTCCAGGGAGTAGGAAACTTGCTTATTTTTTTCACCATTGTTATCTCAAAATCTTGAACAGTGTCCTGTACCTACTATGTGTTCTACAAATACTTCTTCAGGCACAGTAGCAGTTATTTATTGAGCAGGCACTAGATGATCTGGAAATAAAGCAATCTGTGGCTGCAAAGGCAAGAATAAGCAAGAGAAGTGACTGCCCTCTCCAAGGCTGACCACTCAGTACATCTTCAATAAACATTTGTGAAGTGAATGCTGAGCATATTACAAATAACTCATACTTGTTTAATTTATACTTAGCCTCCTAAAATAGGCTTTCTTGGGTTTAATATCCGCAGTATTTGAATGTATCAGCACATTATATGCCACATCATTTCAGAAATTTCATATTTGATTTGACCACAGTTACTAATAAAAATGACCTTTTACAAAATGATTTGCATAGCATTCTCATAGGACTCACTTACTTTGTTAGGCAATTAATCCATCATATTTCCAAAAATTATACATTTTATATATGTTAATAAAAGCAATTTAGATGTCTCAGATATGCTGCAAAGCTTTTGTAGATGGAACAAAATATGGCTTTTCATCTATACATACTCAAATGGTTTCTTAATAACTCAATTATCTTTGGCTGATTGATTCCAGGAATTTTGCTAGTTTTTTTTTCTCAACAGTACTGTGATATTTTACATTTCATATTACTTTAATTTTTAAGGAACAAAGGGGTTCTCACTTTTTTAAAGTGACACTTTGTCTTTTAGCAATGCCAACTATGAACTGCACATGGCTAAACTTGGATTCTTAGAAGTGATAGAAAATTAGCATAATGAACTCCATGCATGACCCCCTACTGGATCTGCATATTTAAAGAAAAACAAATATAATAATCAGTTTTCCTAAGAGGAGCTTCTGTAAAGTACTGTTATATAAAGTTAGGAGTTGGCTAATGAAATTGTAGATAATATCAGTTACCATTTGGCTTAAAGCCTGCCTTTTAAAATATTCATTTTTATTATCTTTGGAAAGCAAAGGACTTGTGTTTGTTCTCTGCTGGTGCCTTCATCAGCTGGGTGTTTCTGAGTGGAGGGAGACCTTACATCAGGACTGACAATCCTGTGAAGATAAGGTTTGAACTTTTTTCTTTCTGAAAGTGATTTCTGGAAGCTTACAAGTAGTTCTACTACATATGTATACAAACCTGGTACACTATGATAAATCATTTATTTAGACTAATAGGTCCGAAGAGATCGGAAGAGTCCCAAATAAAAATATCTGTCAACTGTAATAAAATTGATAGAAATAAAAAAATAACCCTCCATAATCTGATATATCAAAATAATCTATTTATGTAAAAATATTCATCCTGTTTTCATGAAGTTGCAGTATTTTTCAATGTGTACTAAAAATCACATAAAAAAGATAGTGAAAATTGTACTGTATGCAACCCATCATATACAAAATTAAGAAAATTATATACCATTATAGGACAGGGATATGGTTTGACTATGTCCCCATTCAAATCTCATCTTGAATTATAGCTCCCATAATTCCCATGTGTCATGGGAGGGACCTGGTGGGAGGTCATTGAATCATGGAGGCAGGTCTTTTCCTTATTGTTCTTGTGATAGTGAATAAGTCTCATGAGATCTGATGATTTTAAAAAGGGGAGTTTCCCGGCACACACTCTTGCCTGCTGCCATGTGAGACATGACTTTGCTCCTCTCTGACCTTCCACCATGATTGTGAGGCCTCCCAGCCATGTAAAACGTTCATTAATCCCCTTTCCATTATAAATTACCCAGTCTCAGGTATGTCTTTATTAGCAGCATGAAAACTGACTAATACAGACAGTCTTTATCTAATCTTTTTTGTACTCACCAAAAGATAAAATCTTTAGCACACTTTTGTTCAAGGAGGTGATTATGCAGCTGTAACATGGTGAGTGATTACTGGAGCAATCACTCCAGTGTTACAGCGGCATTTTCTTTGCCATGCATAGCACCTTGCTGCAGAATCTTACTGTATGGCTGTGAGAACTCCCTGAATGCTCATACATTGAATCCAGGAGAAAAACTTGTCAAACCATACAAGTACCGTTTGTTCTATGAGTGTTTGTCTGCCTCATCTATCCTCATGTCCAAATCAATGCTAATTAAGTCATTTCCATCATTATCCCTCTTGCTGGTTCACAGACAAGAATGCTTATAAATGTACTTACAGCAAAGAAAACAAGGCCCTGATATATTCTAGCATTTTCCATATTATTTCCTTTTCACACGTTAAAGAAAAATTGTACCAGATGGAGTTAAACAGGCACGAAAGATTGTATTCAAGGCTATTGCAAGAGGGATCAATACTCTTTTAACAGGGAAAAGAGGCTGAACTCAGCTCCACTGAAAAAAAGGCAGGAGTGTTTGTAAGCACTGGAGTGAGCTGGTAGAAAAGTACTAGGTCACCTAACTGGGTAGGTTGGAAAGTGTGATTAGGCTACCTTGGTTTGCTAATTGTCACTTAGGGAAGTTGGACACTCACTCTCCCACAGAGACAGGGGCCCAGTGATTACTGATGATTATGTTTCAAAGCGTTGGCTCCCAGGTTCACGAGAAAGACACTCCTGGGTTGTAGAAGATTTACCTCTTAAATAGGCAGAGAGAGAATTTAGTAATGTAAGTTTATTCTAGGCCAGGCATGGTGGCTCACACCTATAATCCCAGCACTTTGGGAGGCCAAGGCAGGCGGATCACAAGGTCAGGAGTTTGAGACCAGCTTGGCCAACATGGTGAAACCCTGTCTCTACTAAAAATACAAAAATTAGCTGGGCTTGGTGGAGTGCACCTGTAGTCCCAGTTACTCAGGAGGCTGAGACAGAAGAATCACTTGAACCGGACAGGCAGAGGTTACAGTGAGCTGAGATTGCACCACTACACTCCAGCCTGGTGACAGATAGAGGCTCCATCTCAAAAAAAAAAAAAAAAAAAAAAAAAAAAAACATGTTTATTCTAAAGCAAATGCTCTAAGAAAAGGAAGGTCAGGAGGCTACAGTCTGGAAGAAACCTGTCTAAAGTTTAGTGAAATTGATGCTAACTTTAGGGCCTTTTTGGTCAGACATTTATTGTATAATCTACAGTAGTGGTCCCCAACATTTTTGGCATCAGGGACCAGTTTCGTGGGGGATGGTTTCCGGGATGAAACTGTTCCACTTTAGATTATCAGGAATATTAATTAAAGCCTCATAAGTAGCACACACCCTATATCCCTTGCACGCGTAGTTCACAATAAGGGTCATGATCCTATAAGAATCTAACGCTGCACTGATCTGACAGGAGGCGGAACTCAGGCAGGAATGCTTCTACATCTGCCACTCACCTGCTGTGCAGCCAGTTCCTGACATGTCATGGACAGACAGGGAGTTGGGGAACCCTGGTTTACAAGTTTCATTTACATTTTAAGCTCTCCCAAATATTTAAATTTTTATTAATATGTGGCTAGAGAGGCAGTTACTATAAGAGTCACAAAAGTAAGCTTTGTACAAATAAAAGAGAAAGTATATCTTGGTCCTTATGAAAATCAAATGTGACTCAGGCTTGCAGTGTATAAAATCATACCTAATTTAGAAAGAATCTGGTCCAAATTTTATCTCCAATCTAGTGTGGTGGATCTGTAAGTTTATTTCAATTACCATTCTATATCACTTTTTACCAGTCTTTAGGAGAAGGGGCTTAGTAGAATGCTGGTATTTAGGGGAAAATATTGAAAATAAGTTACTATTATTAGCACTGTTGTACTATATTTGGTGCTTAGTGTCTCTTTAGAAAGAAGTGAAGAAAGGAATGAATGATAAATAAATAGTAACAATTAATGGTTATGCTAAGGAAAGAGGGCGCAAAAACCCAGCAGCACAAAGAACAAGCAGATGGAGAGCTGAGTGGTTGACCTACGCTGTGGGAAGGCAGTCAGTCCTGGCAGGACTGTTAGATTCTATACGCCTTTGTCTCAGGTGACGAAAGGCTTTAGAGTTTCAAATCCCCATTTTACAGGTAAAAATTATGCCTAACAGGTTTAAAGTCACAACCAGTATCAGCCACACTGGAAACCCTACATAGCTCCACTTATCCTGATTAGAGTTAGAATTGAAATAGGAGTTCCACAGGACTTATTTCTCAAGACACAGGTCACAGAGACCCCCATGTGATAAAACAGGATGTGGTAAAGAAGCCACCCAAAACCCACAGAAACCAAGGTGGTGACAAAAGCAACCTCTAGCTGTCCTCACTGCACACTAATTATAATGCATTAGAATGATAAAGAAAACTCCCACCAGTCCCATGAAAGTTTACAATGCCATGATAGGACCTGGAAGGTACCCTATATGGTCTGAAACACAGAGGAGTCCTCAGTTTTGGGAATCCCCTACCCCTTTCCTAGGAAATTCATGAACAACCTACCCCTTGTTTAGCATATAGTCAAGAAATAACCATAAAAACAGCCAACCAACAGCCCTTAG